>OMMV01235037.1:4420-15192 GCA_900302635.1 Chatrabus melanurus | reverse complement strand
GCATGGTGCCCTACGCGCAGCGCTTAATGCGCGTGTAGGGAGCCACGCCGTTGACTGTTGCCTCACAGCTAGAAGGTCCCGGGTTCGCTTCCGACCTGGTCCTTTCTGTGTGGAGTTTGCATGTTCTCCCCGTGTTTGTGTGGGTTATCTCCGGGTGCTCCAGCTTCCTCTCACTTCCAAAGACAGGCAGGTTAGGTGAATTGGTGACTTTAAATTAACCGTAGGTGTGAGTGAGAGTGTGAATGTGTTTGCCTGTCTATATATGGCCCTGTGATGGACTGGCGGCCTGTCCAGGGTGTACACCGCCTCATGGACCCCAGGTGTACAGATTAGTAAGTTTCATGACGTGTACTGATGAGGGTTGATTGTTGTAAATGAAGTCCAAGAAATATTCAGTAACTTGGAAATGTTCATGTTTCCATCCCCTGACTTGTCTAAAGAAAATTGGCTGACACTAATTCTTATATTTAGTTTGTCCAATTACTTATGGGTTCTGAAAATGGAGAGACTGTGTATTTAAATGGCCTTAATTCAGATGATGCAATATTTTTGTAAAACCATTTGAATTAACGCTGAAAGTGTACACTACACGCACATATTGATTGTTTCACTTCAACTCTATTGTGGTGGTGTGCAGAAACAAAACTTCAAAAACTGTACCACTCTCCAACTATTTATGGACTTGACTGTATGGAAAATAATTATTGCCTAAAATATTATTTTACTGTACCATGTTGGAGGTGAACACATAATGTATGTGATCTCAAAATGCAGAGTTTCAGCTTCAATTTGAGAGTATCTACATCTGGTGAATTGTGCAGGGTCCACTTCTGGATTATTACCCAAATTTAATGGGTGCTACTTTTCTTCGGGAAGATCCAGATCAGACCTGGCCTGTGCATCATGACAGAGTCAGCTGTATAGTGTTCTGTGCTTGATCCAGCCCACGACCAAGCCAAGGGGTCACCCAACTAAAGCCTGGCTGCCACAGATAGCTGGTTCATTTCAGGAGATAAAGGTGGACCACAAGTCTGGCTGCGTGTTTTTCCAAGCAGAATCAAAAGCGGTTTGGTGCGGTGGTGGATGCAGCAATACGCAGCACCACTGCATGCTCCCAAATCTGACCTCACCTCCTAAATAAATAATTCCACCAACATTAAAAACTATCTACTTACAAACAGGGTCAAAGACACCATGTTCTTGGTGGATGTAATCTCTACGTCATATCTGTGGCATAATCCTTTCTCGAACAAGCTGCACACTTAAGCATTGGCTTTCGAAACATAATTAGGCATTGTGTTCTCTTCAATGTTTCTCTGTGTATTTGCAGGCTTCACAGACTGGATAAAATGAACAATATGTCCCCTGAGGTTGCGCTGCATCGGATTTCGCCAGAGTTGCGGCCCTTGCTGTGTAGTGTGGTGCGGAATGGTCGAGTGGGACTCGATTCCACCAATTGTCTCCGTGTCACAGATCTCAAAACTGGGTGAGATGTTGATTTGAACCTTATGTTCCTCTCACGATGAATTCCATTTCTCTTATTTGTAATGATTATGCATTCAGTTCATATGGGAAAGATGGCTTCTTCGCTTTTGTAATAGCTTTACACATAAAACGATTGCACTTTTCCATTTGACATGTACATTTGTGCAGAAATATCTTCATATAATAATAATAATAATAATAATAATTTTATTCATAAAGTGTTTTGAGAGAATTCAAAGTGCGGAGCCCAAAAGAAGTTAAAACCATAAATCAGCACACAACACAAAAGGCATATTAGAACCAGATTTTAAAAATTAAAATCATAAAACTACAAATGAGGGCATCAGAACATAAATCAAAACCATAAATCGCAACTCTCAAAAGTTTTATACCATCTAGAAAAGATAAGTCTTGAGTCTGACAAAAATCTCTACAGAAGTTGATTGCGTCACTTCAGCAGACAAACTGTTCCACAAAGTTGGTGCGCCCATATGAGAAAGCTCTACCACCCGCCGTCATCTTCTTAATCTTCGGAACACGAGCCGGCTCCCTGTGAACGCAGGGCGAGTGCCGGCACATAAGGCTTTAACAACTCGGCCAAATAAGCTAGTCAACAACAGAACCTTAAAATCAGCTCTCACATGAACAGGTAACCAGTGAATAGATTTTCACACCGAGGTGATGTGATCAAATTTTCTAGTTCCAGTCAACAACTGAGCAGCCGCGTTCTGAATCAATTGAAAGCCTCTGGTACTTTTAAGTGGCAAGCCAGACAACAAAACGCTGCAATAATCACTCTAGCAACAACATGTTCTAGCATGTCAACTCATACCCCCACCACCACCACCAGTGGGAGGTGCTGGCAAAGGCAGACTAAAATGAGACAGTGACCTTATCATACTGATCCGCCAGTGGTTACCAGTAATGCCGGGATTCCCGAAATGAGGGGGCGATGCAAACAAGGATGGGCATTGTCCAAAAGCATGGATCAATACTTCAGCATGCTTCATAGACAGAATTGGTCTGATCCTTACAATATTTCAGAAGTGGAAAAGAGCAACCCTGCTCACCTCCTTGACATGTGCATCAAAAGAAAGAGTCTGATCCAGGATCATACCAAGATTTTTGACTGTATCACTGTGTTGAATCACACAGTCGCCTTTAGTCTATGTTCGTAGTATTTTCAGAGTTCCTGAAGTAGAAGGCAAAAACTGAAATGTACAAGGCAGTAGTGGTGTGTCTAAGGTGGAGTGCTTATAAGGGCAATTTTCCGCCTAAAAAAAGATTTAAAAAAAATCATACCACAGCATGAAAGCCCATGTAATTCTGCTTCGAAAAATATCTATTTTTTATTTTTTGTCGCTTTTCTTCCGGCCTCGCGACATGATTTTCTATCTCATCCTCACCACTGCAACAATACCCCATTTGAGGCCCCATAAAATGACTCAATATTTTGCACAGTACCCAAATTTCACATCAGATCAAAGCAAATAATCCAAACCTTCTTAGTAATGTGAAAAAAGTAGCGATATGTTATCCCTTTCAGTTATTATGGCCGACTTTACCCAGAATATTGATGTGAAATTAGATGACCTGAAAATATTTGATCAAACAATTGAGAATGTTACACCAGAGGTGGTTGCCTTAGCATTTTGGCTGAAAGTTGTCCATATGTTTTGGTAACATTCACCAAAAGAATCAAGGACAAAAAACACCGGGAACCTGCTGATCCGGATCTTCAAATACACCCAGGTCAGTCCAGGTAAATTTGCCTGGACTTTGCGTTGCCTTTTCACACCTTCTTGTTCATGATGATCATTGATTAGTGCAAGTTGGTTTTTCACGATATCTTTATGGATTCAATCCAATTATTACACCCCTGATGAGCACTGTATTTCTCACTTACAGCATGCTGTAGCTTATTACTCAGAGGTTATTAGCAAGAGATTTGAAGTGTTTAGGAGTAACTGACACTTTTCCAAAAGTGTTAAACCCAAAAAAAAAAAAAAAAAAAAAAAAAAAAACCTACCCGGCTGTGCAGCTCTGTGCCGCCTGTGAGGTTTCTCACTGGTGCAGCCCCTACTGCAGAGTAAGAAAGATGCAGTCCGGTATTTGCGATGCATTCCAGTGTTTTAGAGAGGCTTTTTCACTTTGCGAGGGTAACGGTATTGCTACCATAAGATTACATAAAGTTTATAATAGTGGACACCCAGGAAAAGAATCGTAATCATCAATTCAATTCAATTTATTTGTACACGATCAAATCACAACATAAGTCGCCCCAAGGTGCTTTACATGGGTAAGTCAAACCTTATCCAGCCCCTGAGCAAGCACATTGGCAACAGTGGTAAGGAAAAACTCCCTCAGGTGTTTTTGATTACAGGAAAAAACCTCAAGCAGACCAGACTCAGTGGGGTGACCATCTGCATCATCAGTCCTATCATTATGGATGTCATTTACTCTATATCTGGATAGCAGAGCTGTGACACTTACTGGTTTGTAGAAGGGGAAACTAGAAGGCGGCCTAACATGGAGTAGAAGGCTACACTATCGCCCACCCACACTCTAAGAAAACCCTGCATACAAATGTGTGCAACATACTTTACATAATACCCTATTTTTATGGAAACGCAAGGAGCAACACGACTTTCTCTGCTGTCTTTGGGGCGGTGATGGTCTTGAGGTTAAAGCAGTGAGCTCGAGACCAGAGGATCCTCAATTCAATTTCCCGTCAGGTAGGAAAATCACGACTGACCCGTGGGCAACGACCTTAATCCCCTTAATGTGTGTGTGTGTGAACGGGTGAATGTGAGGCATCATTGTAAAGCACTCAGAGCGTCTGTATTGAATGGAAAGGTGCTCTAGAAAAGCAGTCTATTTACCAGGTATCTGATTTGCATTTGTGTGCCAGTGCAGAGAGAAGGTAGGGAAGTGGCGCAAATGTGCAGTATATGTGAGTTCCATTCGAATAATCCAGCACGAAGGGAGTTGGTATTTGGGTAGAGAGTTTTATACGTCTCTGGAATCAGACATCTCAGAAACTTGTCTATTTCTAACACAACTTCACTTTGCTGTTAAAATGCTGATTTTGTCAACTCACTTTTCACTAAATATTTGATGGAAATTTGCAGCAATTAGCGAAAAAATGCTGACTAACTAAACAGCTTTAATGAAACACTCCAACAATGAGATTTAAGTGCACTATATAAGTTTGGTTTAATTAATTCTAAGCCTGAAGCATAACTATTGACTGTCTTCTTAAAATCTCATTGATCTTATTTTCAGCTGTACGTCTCTGACTCCTAGTCCCTGCTGTGATCGCTTCAAGCTTCACATCCCCTATGCTGGAGAGACCTTGAAGTGTAAGTCAATGATTCACTTTTCTCATATAATAATTATCTAGAAGGGCACTCAGAGAGCGCATACCCCAGCCAGGGTGATAAGGGCGAACCATGAGAACATCCATCAGCGTACAGAGGAGGACAGACCGAATTCTGAGTCTTTTTATTTGTCGGCAAATTGTTTGACTCCATGTGTGTGTCTGTCTGTGTGTTCATGTGATCGACGTGTACGTGATAGCTTGACAAAGACTTCATGCAGATGTATGACATGTTAAGGTGTAGGGCACAATTATAAGATGACCCCAAAAACGCCATCTTATATTTGGGCCAATACAGTAATTGACTACAGCTGAAATAGCTGCAGGCCCTAGGAATTAAAGAGCCAATATAAATTGTGATTGCAATTTTAATCACAAAAAGGTCAAAGGAAACATTGTAAGGCAGATCCAGATCACAACCAAAATTTAATTGTTTCCTAGTCCATTAATCATATCCCCATGAAATTTCATTATTTCTCTATCCTTAGGTTAGTTGATCATGGGTTGAACAGTGTATCATAATATGATTTTAAAAAGTAATAGTTTTGACAATTTGAATGCTTGGACATCAAAGCAAAGGGCAAACTAGAAGCAGTGCGTAAAGCCCTGCAGGTGGGATGTCCCAGGGTGGAAGAAACACGAATCAACCTTTTTTTTCACAGAAACAAAACAATTCTTTTTTTAGTACTTAATCAATGTACAATAACTTCCACATGAGCTAAACATCAAATGTCTATCATAAGTAGTTCCTGAGATATTAAAAAATAATGTTTCCCTAGCAACCATGGATGGTTACTATAGCAACCAAATTAACAAATCATGAAAGCCCTTCTGAAGAACTTTCATATGAGCCAAGCATCAAGTGTCTCTCATAAGTAGTTCCTGAGATATTTGAGAAAGAATTTTTCCTTAGCAACCATGGTTATCATAGCAACCAAATTGACATATCATGAAAGCCCCTTTATCTTAAGTGGTTGCTGAGATATGACAGAAAGCTCACTTGGCGGGACATCATAACAGACGGATGGACAGACAGACACGGGGTCGGGCTCCCGATAGAGCACCACTAGGTGGTCTGTCCATTACATGGGACATCCCACAACAAGGACAAGTCCATTGATCTAATGACCTATGCTGCCCCTTAATGTGACAAACACTGTACGTGCTAGTGCACGTGCAGACCCTGTGCTGCCTGTAGCCGTTCATTCACTTGTTTTATTATGTTTCAACACCAGAGGGGGAAAATCAAGTGGAACCTTTCAAAAAAAAAAATATTTTTTTTAAATAGTCGGTGGCATAATGAGGCTCCATTTAGCACAGCACAAGATGTCTTCTGTTTGATACGGACTTCAGAACAATGTTCTGAAACATGGATTTTGAAAATGTTTCGAAACATTCCACAATGGTACATTTGCCACGAAAAGAAAAGTACCACCCTTAAATTTTACCCTTAAACTAAACCCTTTGGTAAGTTTTGACTGGTTAGACAAAATTAACTACACTGTGGCACACCTATATGCCCCTACATCTTCAATACGTTATCATGCAGGCTGACAACCAAAATTGGTCACACCACTGGCCAAGATGGTTTTAGATTTGGGTTAAAATTTTGCATTTATGTTTGTTTTTGTAAAATGCTCTGTGTCCATCATCATGCTTTCTAGGAAGTATGACATATATCACAAATATGTGCCTATAGATGATCTATAATTGCACAGAAATGTTTTGCATCATTGTGCATTGAACGAAGAGGAAGAAGTGTTTGAAAATTGTTGTTTAACATTAGATTAAATTAGGTGGTCCTTTTCTTTTGGTCATAAGTGTATTTCCAGTTTGCCGTCACTAATCTTCAGTACCGAAGAAAAGGCGAAAAGTTTTGTTGTCATCCCCAGCCACACATTCTATCTCTATTCTATTGTAGAGCAGGTAGCTCAGCGGATAAGGAGCTGGCCTGCCAATATGTAGACCTGGGTTCGAATCCCGCTCATGCTACCTGTCTGTGTCCTTGGACAAGACACTTAATCTACATTGTCTCAGTCCACCCAGCTGTAAAAATGGGTACCGGCCTTGGTTGGGGAAGTGAATGCGAGGCATCATTGTAAAGCGCTTTGAGCATCTGCTAGATGGAAAAGCGCTATAGAAATGCAGTCCATTTATTTATTCTTGAGTTCTGGTTTTACTTTCCCATTTTGTTGTATAATTTATCCCGTATTTGCCCACTTATTGGATATCATGTTAAATTAGCAACCGCGGCTGCTAGCTTAACTTGTTAGCTGACACTGATGTGATTAATCTGGTGGATCAAAGTTAACCACCGCCTGATCATGTCATCCTCATGATGTGCTGCATCATTTTGGTGAGTTATGAGATAATGGCTTTTTTTTTTTTTTTTTTGAGTTATTGCTGACACAAGCTAGACGGAATGGACTCACTCACTCACTCACTCAGTCAGTCATCTACATTTTTGCAGTACAAGTCCTACGCTGTTACCAGTGTGGGGAATAATGAAGCATAACAGATGGTGCAATCCTGTTATCTCAACCAATAATTTGCACCATTTTTAATCAAAATTAGAGCAGTTTAAATGTTTAACCACTGTACAAATTTTTTTTTAAACACAGTTTTTGCTGTTTCTGACCCAAAAATTCAAGCCATAGATCTTTATGATCACAAAAGAAGTTGCATCCTTCTCAACATGATTATAGCATTTTAAAAAAAATAAAAAATTTAATTCTGTATAATCCTTAATTGAATCCTATCTGGCTTTAGCTACCACACTGGGAAGGTTGTGATACAATTTTATGTTGGCCATGTTACATTGAGACTGGATTTTAAGTCGTCTTTTTTTTCCACCTTAGGTTGTGCCACTTAGATCAGAATTGGCATCCATCCCATGGACTGAACTGAGTTATTTTGTCATGTGTCACTTCAGTGTTTATGGGGTATTTGTGGCTGCAAAGGGTAATAATTGTTTTTAAAGCACTTGGTGACCTACCTTAGCTTGCTGCTAAGGTGCATAATATGACCCCTTTAAAAATAATAACAGGCCTCTGGCTTTCTGTCCTGCCACGCAGTGTCTCTGAAGCTATCGTTGTACTTATTAGCTGCAGTACTGAGCAGGTTTCTGCCAGTCTATGGACCTGCCTCCTGATAGCGTGCAAAAGCATGGCACACTGCAGCAAGCTGTGCACCATTAATGCAAACCCCCCCCACCCCCTCACACACACACACACACACTTTACCGCTCTAGCTGGTACTGCCAAACAACAATTTGCGGTCTTTGCCCTTGTACATATTCCGCCCTTATGACCTCAGTAGAATGTTTGGCTAAGCTACAATTAAGACCGGGTAAAGGCACGTTACACCATTCTGTGTGCAATTTCTTTCCTGACTGAAGAGGCCTCCTCACTGCTGTTTCAGGCTGAGCGAACAAAGCAATATATAAAGGCCAATATAATAACTCGTACAAAGGTTGGTGTTCCAAGGCTTCCACTTCCTTGTGGAATAGTGCCAGCATATCTTTGAGTGAATTCCAGTGGTTGTAACTGATTTACACGCTCTCGCTCCCTTTTTTGCCTCTTCGATGGAAAAGTACTTCCATATGTTTGTCTCTTGTTGCTGTTCCAACGAAGACAAAAAAAAAAAAAAAGAACAACTGCTACACAAAAAGGATTGTGCAACATAATATGAGAACAGGGTGAACCAGCCTAAAGCTGCGTGTTATTGGTGATGTCAGGATGTCTTGTCCTCACTTTTTTGTTAGGACTGATTTTGCTCCGTCATGAAGTTTGGGAACCGTTTCTTTCTGTTGTGATTTTTGTTTTCTTCAAATTGGCAGGCTTATTTCACTCCTCCTGATTTTAGGTTTGAATTCTGTAAAAAATATGTATTTGTCTCATCAGGACTGACGTGTTTGGCAGCATTTGAGTTCAGTAGTAAAGGTCACGATTGCTCATTAAATAAGTACTTACTGTGGATGTCAAAGGACAGAGACCGTCATTTTATAAGAGCCCACTGAGACCTGCTTGTAGTTTTTGAGTTATTCTGTATAAACAAAATTGAATTGAACTTGGGGGAACAAAAAAACAAACAAACCAAAGCTCACTACAAGGATCAAATGTCAGAGAATTTCATCTGAGATTCAAGCATCAACATTTATTCTTAGGGGGGAAAATACTGACCTCATTTATCCAGAAACTAGGCTGTTTAGGGCTTTTGCACATCAACTATTTTGCATAACTTTTAGGCACATAATTGTGATATAATGTAGTTGTAATGATGAAAATGATTGTAAAAGCCATGCAGTCACATTTCTGATGAATTGCAGGACACTGCCTAAAAGAATTTATCACCTGGAAGAAGTTATGTATTTTTGGTGTTGAGGAGCTGTCACATAATTTATTGTGAGATGTCCCATGTAATGGACAAACCACTTATAGTCCGTCAGCCAAGCAGGTTTTCAGTACCACTTTAAGGGGCAAAACAACACTTACAGTCCAGCCTCAGTATTCCATGGCCGACACAAAAATGTATGATAGCAATCCCAGGGTGGCAGCTGTAGCCAGTTAGGGGTCAATGAAGGCTTACACATTGCTATCATACATTTTTGTGTCGGCCATGGAATACTGAGGCTGGACTGTAAGTGTTGTTTTGCCCCTTTAAGTGGTACCGATTCGGTCAAAATTGGCTTTGGGCTGATGGACTATTAGTGGTACTCCACCGGGAGCCCGACCCTGTGTCTGTCTGTCTGTTATGATGTCCTGCCAAGTAACCTTTCTTGTCATATCTCAGCAACCACTTAAGATAGAGACTTGACGTTAAGCTCGTATGAAAGGTCTTTGGAAGGGCTTTCATGATTTGTTAATTTGATTGCTAGGGAAAAATTCTTTCTTTAATATCTCAGGAACTACTTATGATAGACACTTGACGTTTGGCTCATATGACTTTGGAAGGGCTTTCATGAAATTTCAGTTTGGTTGTTATGGTAATCATGGTTGCTAAGGAAAAATTATTTCTTGAATATCTCAGCTTCTACTTAAGATAGAGATTTGATGATTGGCTCTTATGAAAAGTCTTTTATGCCATGTTGACATGGTTGCTAATGTAAACAATGGTTGCTTGGGAAACATTCTTTTTTAAATATCTCTGGTACTACTTATGATAGAGAGTTGCTCTTTGGCTCATATGAAAGGTCTTTGGAAGTTCTTCCAGGCAATGTTGATTTGGTTGCTAGGGAAACATTCTTTTTGAATATCTCAATAACTACTTATGATAGATATTAGATGTTTAGTTCAAATGAAAGTTATTGTATATTGACTAAGTAATAAAAAAAAGAAATGTTTTGTTTCTGTGAAAAAGGTTGATTCATGATTTTTCCCCCCCTGGGACATCCCATCTGTGGGGCTTTACGCAGTGCTTCTAGTTTATATGTTATTGTGGGATGTCCCATGTAATGGACAGACCACCTAGCAGTACTCCATCTGGAGCCCGACCCTGTGTCTGTCTGTCTGTCTGTTAGTTATGATGTCCTGCCAAGTGACCTTTCTGTCATATCTCAGCAACCACTTAAGATAGAGACTTGATGTTAAGTTCATATGAAAGGTCTTTGGAAGGGCTTTCATGACATGTCAATTTGGTTGCTAGGGAAAATTCTATCTTGAATGTCTCAGGAACTACTTATGATAGACACTTGATGTTTAGCTCATATGAAAGTTATACATTTACCAATAAAAAAAGGATCGTTTGTTTCTGTGGAAAAATGCTTGATTCATGTTTCTTCCACCCTGGGACATCCCACCTGCGGGGCTTTACGCACTGCTTCTTGTTTATAAATATTAAATATTTTTATTATTATTCAAAAGTTATAGACTCATTAAATGTGTCTATGACTTTACACAGTACTATATTT
>OMMV01235030.1:0-12412 GCA_900302635.1 Chatrabus melanurus | reverse complement strand
CACTGCATGATGGTCCAACCCAGATGCCTCCGAGCCCAGAGAAATTGATGTTGCTTCTGCACAAGGTTAACATAAGGCTTCTTTTTTTGCACAGGAAAGATTTAAGTGGCATTTGTGAATATAACTCCGTATTGTAGTGCTTGACAAAGGTTTTCAAATGTAATCCCTTACCCATGTGGTTATATCAGCTATTGATGAATGATGGCTCTTGATGCAGTGTCATTTGAGGGATCGGAGATTACAGGTTTTTAGGCTGGCACTCTTGCCCTTTACACATTGAAATTCCTCCAGATTTCTTGAATTGTTTAATGATATTATGCACTGTAGAGGGAGAAATATGCAAATCCCTTCCGATATTTCTTTGAGGAACATTGTTTTTAAACATTTCAATCATTTTCTCACACATTTGTTGACAAACTAGAGATCCCCTGCCCATCATTGTTCCTCAAAATCACAGCCTTTTGTGGATACTGCTTTTGTACCAAATCATGATTACAATCTCCTGTTGACACCACCTTTTTGAAATAACGTCATTAATTATTTTTACCTCATTACAAGCCCGAACCCCGTCCCAAGTGTTTCTGACAATCTGTCTCCCTGAAATCTGTCAAAATCAGAAATGTTTAATATGGAGTTGTGTCAGGAAAGGCATCTGGCATAAAACTTGTGCCAATTCAATATGTAAATCCATATCAAGCTAATGAATCACAGCAAGCACCCCAATGCAGTGGACCATTTGAATTGGTTTTATTGTCCAATAATAAAGGAAGCAGCAATTATTGACAAACTGGAATAGATGGTTAGACTCAGGCTCAGGTCTGGTGGACTATAATCACTCCAAAACTTTCCTCAGCTTCTCTGACAGGAGAGACACAAAAACACAATCCAGAGCCAGGCAATGTTTCATAACCAAAGTTCAGTAGCGACAGCAGTCTTTCAAAGGGCTAGGCAATAGACTTGTCCAAAAACACAGAATAAGTTCAGTAACCAGGAAATCTCATACAGTGCAACAGTCCATACAGCAGGTGTAACCAGAAGTCTGGAGTAGCAGGAAGGTTTGATAATGTGAAGTCCAAAAATACTGCAACTAGATCACAAGACAGGAGGCAAAAACAGAGATCCAGAATGATAGCGTGGTCAGTAAAACAGAGTCAGAAAACACAAAGACTTGGAAAGTGAGAAGGCAGGGCGGAACCTAATACAATCTGGCAACTAGGAGATATTTTCACTGAGTTTATAAAGGATGTGAATCAATTAATCCTGAAAGTGCGAGGACATGTGAATGCGGAGGTCAACAAACCTGAAGTCAAAGCTAAGACAGGGACATCGTCAAAATAAGATCACTACATGTAAACACCACCAAATAACATGGAGGAAAAACTAAATGATCTGGAATAAACTCAGAGCGACTATGAAATAAACAAAGACAGGGAAACATGACAGGAGCCAAAATATGAACCCCCGAGCAAAAAGGGAGAAATCGAAAGAACTTACTATGTAATTTATTTACATAAATTGTATTGTAAGCTTTTAGTTCTAGTAAGTGTACTATATATATATATATATATATATATATATGTACATTAAGTTCACCTGTTTTCAATTAAAAATGTTTAACTCTGGATTTTTCAAAACTTCTTCAAATCCACTCAATCCAATTCTTACATGAGCTATACAGTATAACTTTTATTGTTGTTGCTGGTTGTGCAAGTAACCAAGACTACATTTTTACACACTTTTTCTGAATGTAATTTTCTTTACTGAATGTACAAACCCTTGGACCGGACAAATTGGAATGGTGCCCGTGCGGTTGTCTTTTCAAATGTATTTTAAGCACTGGTAGCTCCGACTGAAAAAGCCATCATTTCTTCACATAAGTAGAAATTATGATGCTGGTTCCTGGCAGGTTTGGACCCACAGTCACAACTCTTACTATACAGCATAATTTAAGGTAAAGTGCTTTAATGTTAAATCAAAGGCAAAGGTCATGAGCACCCAAGGCTATGGTGCTGGAAGGGACTTGGTAGAGTGTATGGTCTATCACAAACAAAGATCTATAAAAAGTGATGGTAGTAAATAGAAAATACTCTAACAATAGAACAGGATCCATATTCCAGAGAGTATAGAAAATCAGGTGTGGAAAGATGCTGTTAACAGACAAGCAAGATGTAACACGCACAATAGAATAGGATTGGGACAACGAATGAAAATCATTTGTCAACTAGTCTGGCACCATTAGTTGTCAACTAGTCTACAACTTGACAACAAATGAATAAGGACAAATCTAACCAGTGAAACTCCAAATGGACTTTAATTTAAAAAAATACTGTTGACCTTCAAGTTGAAAATGCCATTAATACAGTGAACTACATGGAAACAATGTCTGTGGTACTGCTAGATGCATGATTTTTATTCAAAACCCTGGAGGGAATGCTGTCTGCTGGTGGATGTTTGCCTGTGTTGGTTAAAATAGTTTCTCTGATGAGACTGTGGGAAATGGGCAGCAAACTTAATGATTTTAAAATTAAAAATTGTTTGAAACAGAATATTTTTGTTAATGACTTTCCCTTAAATTGTAGAAAAGTCATGCTATCTGAATTACCTGACTAGTCGGCTAGATGAAAATTAGTCGACTAGTCAGAATAGTCGTAGTCGACTATTCCGACTAGTCATCCTAACCCTACAATAAGGTACAGTATGAATACAATCTGGATACAGAAATCAATTGCTTCACTGTGGAGACTGATTTGAGAAAAACAAGGACAGTCAGATATGCAGGCTAGAACAGGAATCATGGGGACTGCCATGGAAAGCAGTGGAAATCAGAAGTTTGGATTTATGCACACCACCTTCTTCGCAATAATTTTCTTGTTCAACTGGTTTCACTCGGTTTACAGAGTTGAGGTTGAAAGAGTACAATAATACAACTTATAAAGAAGCACCTGTCACTGCAGCCATCTGTCATGCTGTATCTCAGTGTCACACCTTTGTAGGTTTGTGCTGCAACATGAACTTTATCAACACTCTGTTACACCCTCTAAGCTGTCACTCTGGCCCAGTTGAATCTGATATAGCTAATGTATACTTTTATATTTTAAAACGCATTTTAAAGCACCAAAATAATCGTTTTTGTTTTGACAGTGTGGGTTTAATTCCAATTAAAACTCAGCTTCATAGAGGTGTACAATTGACTGAAAACACAAAAGCGTTTTCAGCCCACAGCAAGAGGGGAGGTGTTTCTCTTCTTTCATCTTATCCCTATGGTTAGGGGTCGTCACAGTTGATTTTTTTCTCCTCCATCTTGCTCTGTATTGGGCCTCTTCCTTTGTTTCTCCTACTGCCTGCGTATCCTCCTTAACTACATCCAAGTTACTCTTCTTTGCTCTTCCCCTCTTCCTAGTTCCCCAGTATTTTCATTTCTGCTACTCAATGCCCCACATACCTACACTCTCTCCACCTCAATAATGTAATTTTGAATCTCTCACTTTTGTATTCTACACTGGTCTTGCTGTATGGTTGAGAGACCTGAACCCAAACCAGCAATTAAAGGCGACAACTGTTACTTAGAGAGACACAGATGAGTTTTGCGACTTGCTTTTTGAGGGAATAACATTTACTACACTATGGCCATGTTTAGCATTTTCCTGAACTGTGCAGGTGCCTTAGTGTTGTCACAACAAGTGGACAAGGCCAAGAGGATGCCCACATAGCAGTTAGTTGTGGCAGATAGTTAGCTACTTTCGGGAGGTAAGGACTGTTGGTCTACCTGGATGAAGGCCAATCTGGATCCAGGGTGGAGCTGTAGGTGGGGGATGTGGAACAGCACATCACCAGCATATATTCCCAGATTTAACCTGACCTGAACAAGCCCACACTCTGTACGTGATGATGTCCTTCCTTGTAATTCAAGGACATGAATTTAGTGGTGTTCCCTAGGCTCCTAAAGTGAGAGGTGATAGATATTAAAGTGAGAATTCTGTCTGTAGATTTGGGCTTATTGTGATAGCTCCTGAATGATTTGTGCCTTACCGTATTTCTCATGAATCTTCTTCAGGAGGTGCTCTTGACCCCAAATATTAGGCAATATGGCAGCCATTTGAATTTGTGTTGTTTGTGTTACTATATGGTTGTGAGAGTTGGATGCTAACCACAGCTCTAAGGTGACAACTGAATGTCGCCGGTACAGGGTTTCTCCAGAAGATCCTTGGGTACTGCTGGAATGACTTTGTGTCAAATGAACGGTTACTTACGGACACTCAGATGAAGTGTACCACTTACATTGTGGGAAACATCAGCTAAGTCATTTTGGCCATATGGCGTGCTCGTCTGTGCATAGTCTTGCATGCAGGTGCCTCAGTGTTAAGCACCCCATTAAGTAAAAAAAAAAGCCAAGGGGATGCCCATGTATCACCTGGCTGTGGAGGCTTGTTTTGATGGCTACTTTTGGGATAGATCCATTGTCTTCCTGGGTGGCTACCATTCACGACTCAAGGTGGTTTCGGATGCTGTAATGTGCAACTCTCTTTAATGGCAGTTATATTTGCTTTGTAACCACACATATACACTGCTATGGAAACATCTTGACATCTTGATATGGGTAAATTTTGCAGAGAAAGATTCCACTATGGCAGCATGGAATAAGTCTGAAAAATTTCCTTTTGAAAATAGGAACCTTTTGTTACCCTTAGTGCACTGAGAATACATTACTCTTTATCTTCTGTTTCTTCCCTGTGGCATTCGAAAACTATTCATAAAAGGTGGGGGGGTTTCATTCCTCCGTAGCAGTAGAGTCTCTTAATTGGGATCTTTTCCTCCTCCAAGGCACCTACTAGAAAATATGGATAAGATACCATCTAAATACAACCTCCAATGGTTCAAATCTTGCTATCTTTTGTTGCATGTCATCTTCCCCACTTAACTTTAATTACAATTTTTAAACTTGGATTGTAGGGGTTGTGCCACCTGTATGTCAACCTGAGTTCGATTCTTGGACACACTATCTGTCTCTGTCCTTAGACAAGACACTTCATCTGCATGGTCCTAGTCCACCCACCTGTAAATGGGTACCAGCCTTGGTTTGGGAAGTAACATGCTATGTACTGGTGTCCCATCCACGGGCAATTGTGGAGTCTCATCTGCTTCACGTGATGGAATCCTGGGATAAGCAATGGGCCTCAGGGCATATGTATGACTTACTAGTACAACTTTTAACAGTCACCAATCATTATGGAGAGGGTTTTTTTTTCTCACTCTTAACTTTATAAAGCTTGACCTACACAGCCACACATATTTTCATTTTATATTATGTCACAGCTGGTTTTGGACACAAAATGCTGCGTATTTTTATGAAACATGTTGAGCATGTTTTGATGTTTCTCTTTGGATGATAGATGATGTAAATTTTTAAATCCTGTATTGATAGACAGAGGTGCTTTTGAATAAAATTTTTCACATATAGATTCCAGTCGTATTTTCCTGCATTCTACTGGGCATATGGCATGTGTTTTTGATAGCAAGTATTTGAATTTCATATATTACTGTGTGTAGTGTACTGTGTGGGTGGATAGAGGCTCCATTGTGTGTATGACCTTTGTGTTCTTAATCAGTGGGTGTTTCTATTTAAATACTTAGTTTACTTTGAAAGATAACTGTTGAAGGAATTACAGCAAACCCATAGTAAAATAATATAACAAGGCCGCTCCTCCATAAACGCAGAAAACGCATTGTGCATAGGGAGTCATGATGTGCTGGGGGCCTCATTGTATGCACTTATGCGGCACAATTATGCGCGCCATAGTGTCACCAGCAATGCCCCCAAGCCATTGCTCGCGATACCTGCACCTGACCGATGCGACTGCTGGGTTTTGCCCTCTCGCGATAATGATCAGTCCTGGGAGGCTCTTGTGAGAACTGCAATTCCAGTAGTAATGGTGACTGTTCGTTAAGTCCCACCAAATATTTCCATTTCATTGTTTTTTTTTTAAATCCAATATTGCTGTAATGACATCTCTTATAAGGTTTAACAAGCTCTCCAACTCTTCCTCTATCCACACGTATCGTACCATAACACTTTCTGTATGTCATGTGACCTGCAATAATTGTAAATTGGTAACTGATTTTGTGACAGATATTTATTTATTTTAGATTTATTTTTTCATTTCAGGTTGAAGATACTTTTTAAAGGAAAACATCTTTTGTTGAAACTGTTTGTTTGTTAATTGATAATTGATTATTTAGTTAGTTGTTTTAGATTTATTTATTGACCTACAACTGCAAATCACAAAATGATTGAATCACAAAATGGAAAATGAAAAAAAAAAGAAAACCCAGTGATTCATAGTTTTTTTTTTTTTACTTCAATTTCAATTGTAGACAGTATGAACCCAATATATTTCATGTTTTTTGTGGTCAGCTTCATTTCATTTGTTAATATTCATCCATTCCTGCATTTAAGCCCTGCAACACATTCCTAAAAAAGTTGGGACGGGGGCAATTTATTGAAGCCACCAAGACACCCGGACAACTCTGAAGGAGTTATAGGCTTCTGTGGGTGTGATTGGAGAAACTGTGCATAGTGCAACTTTTGTCTGTTGCATCACCAGTTATACAGCTTCATGATGAACTAGTATAGAGGAGTATTGTCTTCAAATGAACATGCTAAATTTCAGCTGCAGTTTGTCAGAAGGCACATAAGAAACCTGAGCCTAGATTTGATCTGTTTTCCTGTTTTACAATCCTTCTCTACTCCACTCCAATATGAAGCTGTGAATGGAGATGCAACAGGCAAATGTTGCACCATTCCCAGTTTCTCCACTCACATCCACAGAGGCCTATAATTCTTTCAGCTGTGTCATGGGTTTCTTGGTGGCTTCCCTCACGTCTCCATGGTCATGGTCAGCATGGTCACTCAATTTTTGAGAAATGCCACTTGATACAGATTTACCATACAGTGCCATACTGTTTGTATTTCTTAATGATTGATGTAAATGAAATCCAAGACATATTCAGTGACTTGGAAATGTTCGTGTATCCATCCTCTGACGTGTCTCAAGAAAACTGGCCGTAAAAGTGACTATTTAATCATTATATTTAGAATAAATTGCCCCTGTCCCAACCTTTTTGGAATGTATTACAGGCCTTAAATGGAGGAATGGATGTATATTAACAAATGAAATGAAGTTGACCACACAAAACAGGAAATATATTGGGTTCATACTGTCTGCAATGAAACAGAAGTCAAAGTAAATGAGGATCACTGTGTTTTTTTTTTTTTTTTTCCCATGTTGTCCCAATTTTTTTTTGATTTGGGGTTGTAAATTGTTTTAGTTGCTGTTTGGTGTATTAATAATAATAAAATTATTATGTGGAATGGCATTTTGGAATGTGGAATGGCACTGACTTTTTTGAAGAGTCATGTTGTCTGTATATATATGTACCGGGGGCTCATCACAAAATTTTGTTTTGGGCCCCAATTTGACCAGGGGCAGTTCTGTAATAAAACACTGGCGATTATATATGCTACTCTGCAGAGCCTGAGAAGCATAGAAGAAATCAGCAAAGTGTGCATTCACAGTGCAATTGTCCTTTAAAAGCTGCTAGATCAAATAAATTCAACTATGGTACAGCAGAAAGGGCTCAGTCCTGAATCTCAAATATATTTCCAATAAGTCCTCTGTCTTAAAAATTAGCTCATACTGTTCAATAATATAAAGTATTTTATTTAAAATAGAATTTCAAGCTATACAACCAATAGAAGTGCTGCTGACTAAAACAGCTAAAACAAAAGCTAATATTATAAATACATTTCCTTTCAGTGCTCAACTTCTCCACAACTGATCTTTGAGCTTTTGTGATTTTTCTGCAACCTGCTCAGTGCTTGTGTAAAACACGTACAAAGTGCCATGTATGGGAATTTTTTCCACGGCTGTGCACACGCAGTGTCTACGGGGATGAGGCAGTAGCTGAACTGAAAAAGTAGAAAGCCTGTGCACCTAATAAGTCTCTGCCTTCCAGTAACATGAGGATCGTTAATCATTCTATAATCATTCTATAATCAGCTCAATGGAGCTCAAAGGCTTCAAACATTTACAAACCCAAGTGAGAGGCTGTAATACTTAAAAACCAACTGCCAAATTATTTAAAAAGAGATGGTGAGGGTGAAGCATTCCATATTACAACAGACATCCTGTGTGACGTGGCATCAGAAAAGGGCAGGTGACATTATCATCACCACAGCTCATGATTACAGGGATCAATAATGTGTGATCAATGCACAAAAATCCAGCAAAATCACTGGTGAATGCCATTTTCAAGAAAGGCTCAGACTAATACAGAACTTATAGATCTGGTGAAGAAAGATTAGCTGTGCAAGCTGTCATTATCATCGACTTGTTTGCTGCTGATGCTTGTACCTCCACTGCATCTGAAAATGCTTTTTTTGTCCCTCATTCTGTGGACACATTGTATTCAGACTTATGCTCAGGAATACATTTGGCTATATTTACATCAAAGTGCAAATGCATTACATATCATACTGGAACTTTTTTAACTAGAGTAAAATATCTGTAGCTCTAAATTAAAGAAAAAAACAAAACAAACAGAGAGCAGGTGGTGGATGGGATGTGCAGGCTGCTCAGAAAAATGAACTAGTGATATTTATGAATTGGGGTTAAGTACGAAAAAGAGCAATTTCGAAGTGGAAAGAGTAAGACGTAATAACTGGTGAGGCAAAGAGAGATTGAGTTATGTCTGTTTTTGTTTCTTTGCCAACAGGTTATTGTAAAAGGACATGAATGGATTTCAGTTAAATTTTAAGGAGATGTAGGCCTTGGGTAAAGGAAGAATTGATCAATGTCGGTGCGGATCTGAATGAAGGGGTGGATGTTGCCTTTGATCTTAATTCCCTTGATCTGTATTTATTTCATCCTGATAATGTCTTTGATCATGATCCTGATTACAGCGATCCTGATAATAGCATCAAAGAATTCAGGATCAAGATATCCTGCTGACAAACAAATATTATCAGTCAGAATTAAAGTTTAGGAACACTAGGAAAAAGAGTGATCAAGAACACAGGTCATGTTCAGGATGAAATATCAGCCATCGTTATCAAAGGTGGGAAAATATCAAAAGAGACCATGTTGGTGGAAGTATACACTCTCAAGAGTGCTGAGTTTTAAAATGACACTGTTTGAAATATAATCGTACCAGGTGCTTGAGCCAATTTCCACCACACTTGTAGTGTGCATGTCAATTGACCCTAGAATTGCCCTTAAGGGGTTTGTTTCAACAAAGGTCAAGGTCATTGTGGTCAAAGGTCAAAATGTTGGTTTACCTGTCTTTGTTCCTCTATTTCTCCCAGGTCCTTTGGCTGATTTCCACCAAACTTAAAATGTGGATGACAGTCGACCCAAGAACTGCCCTTAAAGGGTTTTTTATGGCAAAGGTCAAGGTCATTGGGGGTCAAAGGTCAAAATTCAAGTTTTTCACTCCAATTTGCATTAAATTTGCACATATATGGAGGTGGTTTCTGGAACTGCCCAGCAAGGTCAGATTTGCCAAAGGTCAATCATTGAGTTCAAAGTCATGTCTCACTCTCTGTTTGTTGGCCTACAACTCCTAGATCCTTTTGTTGATTTCTACCAAACTTTGTATGTCAGTGAAGGTTGGCCCCAAAATTGCCATTTAAAAAAAAAAATCTTTTTGGCAAAGGTGAAGGTCAAGAAATTTGATTTTTAATCCAATTTGGACCAAATGTGCCACACACTTAGGTGGATTCCAGAATTACCTTGCCAAGGTTAGTCAGAGATCAATCTTTTGGGTGAAGTTCAAGGTCATTGGGGTGAAAGTTAAAAAATTTTGATTTTCAATAATTGGTGGTCAAGGTAATTTGGGTCAAAGGTCACAGTTGACAATGTTTGTCTGTTTGTTTACCTACTCCTTGCAGATCCTTAGGCCGATTTCCAACAAACTTGGTATGTGGATGAAGGTCAACCCCAAGTGAAAAATTTAATGCAAAAACATTTAAAATTAGCTCCCAGTTTCAAAAATGTCAGAGTCCCCTTTTAAAGAATTCATTTTGGCAAAGATCATTGTCAAGGAATTTTCAACCCAATTTGGACCAAATGTGGCATACACTTAAGTGGATTCCATAATTGCCTTGAGAAGGTCAGCCAGAGATCAATCAATTGGGTGAAAGGTCCAAGTCATTGGGGTCAAACCTGGTACACATATGTAGGTGGGTTCCTGAATTCCCCAAGTGAGGTCAAATTTGTTGTCGTCAAATTTCAAAATTTTGATATGCACTCCGATTTGGACCAAAGATGGCTCACATTTTTCGGTAACTTCCAAAATTACCCAAGTGAGGTCAAATTTGCAAGAAGTCAATCATTGTGGTCAAGGTCATATCTGTATGTTAGCCTACTCCTCCCACGTCCTTTTGCCGATTTCTACCAAACTTGGTATGTCAATGAAGGTTAACCACAACATTGCCGTTAAAGAATTCATTTTGGCAAAGGTCAGGTCAAGGTCAGGGAATTTGATTTTCAACTGGATTTGGACCAAATGTGGCACAAACTTAGGTGGATTCCATCATTGCACTGTCAAGGTCAGCCAGAGGGCAATTATTTGGGTGAAGGTCAAGGTCAATGGTTAAAATTTTTGATTTTCAGTCCAATTTGCACCACACTTGGCACACATATGTAGTGGGTTCTTCATTTTCCCAAGTGAGGTTAACTTTATCAAAGGTCAGTTATTTAGGTGATGGTCAGTGTGGTTAAAAGTTTCACTCCAATTTGTACCAAAATTGGCACACAAATGTAGGTGGCTTCCAGAATTGCCCAAGTGAGGTCAAACTGGCCAGCGCTCAATCATTGGGGTCAAGGTCATGCCTGTTTCTTTGTTGGTTTACTCATCTTTTTGGCTGATTTCTACCAAACATCGTATTTGGATGAAGGTTTACCTTGGAATTGCCATTAAAGGGTTCATTTTAGCAAAGGTCAAATCAAGGAAATTGACTTTGTACCTGGTTTGGACAAAACATAGCATGCATATGTATTGTGTATTCTGGAATTGCTCTGGCAAGGTCAGCCAAAGGTCAAACATTCAGGTGATGGTTAAGGTAATTGGGGTCAAAGGTTAGATTTGCACCAGGCAATGAATTGCCTTATTTCCCAGGAAATGTTATCCTAAAAAATGTGACCACATCCTTATTAATGCTATATACTTACCCTACCTATCTGCCAAAGCCCTTAACGTCTTCATGCCCATGGGTACTATTGCCTAGTACATAACAAAACAACGTGGCACACAAACACATCGAGCATCATATGTTGGTAAAATGTACCATGGGATTCAACTGGCTTCGTGTTGGCTTGATCACTTTGGTAGATAAATTTGGAGATATTCCCTGAAACATGTCTTTTGTGTTCTGATACTCTATTTGGAAATTATAAACAACCAGATGTGTTGCTGACTGGCAGCATGGTGATGCAAGCAGTTAGTGTACTTGCTTCCCAAACAGAAGGTCCCTGGTTCAAGACCACCTGGGCCCCATTCTCCATGTACATCTGGAGTTGCAGCAGGAAGGACATATAATCAACATGTGGATACACTGTGGAAACCCTGAGCAAAAAAGGGAGAAGTGAAATGAAACTGACTGAGCTGTGTTGCTGATCTAACTACACATCACCTTGGGATTTAGGTTTATAGTTCAGAATAGTTCAAAATTTCTGTGGGGTACTTGGAGAGTCTTGGTGAATCCTAGTCCTGCTCAAATTAGAATTAATCTAAAACCATGTTCGTTATCATGGGCACAAAAGTCAATATTCTGTTCAGTAAAGTTTACAGTCGAAAGAGAGTCTTGGTGAAATGTGATCATGCTAAAATTTGAACTCATTTGAGATACACACATGCCCACTTCAAATTTGAAAGAAGTTGCACTATGCTCAGTTTCTGCAATCACATCCATAGAAGCCTATAACGCCTTCAGAGTTGTCATGGATGTCTTCCTTCACTAATCTCCCTCTTGCAGTCACTCAGTGCAAATAACTGTCATTATATGTGTATTTTTATTTCAGTAAATGAAAGCTTTTTTATGGCAGAGGAGATCGGACCAAAAATTGCAGGCACAGAGCACTGAGGCAAATGTTGTCATTTAAAGCACTGAACAAAACTTCCAACGCTACACTCAAACTGTGTAAATATTCAAAATATTTCCCTTAAAATCCTTGGTGGATTTAATGTCTAAAGGCCACAGAAGACGTGAAATTTCTGTTAGTTTGCAAAAATTATGTCTTGTTCTGCTTGATTGAGCACCGACTAAAGTTACTGTGGCCGACACAGGTTGAGTTGAGAGAAGTTCTCAACTCATCTCAAAATTGGTCAATAAATAGCGACAACTATGGCGATGTTA
>OMMV01235029.1:11710-23586 GCA_900302635.1 Chatrabus melanurus | reverse complement strand
ATGAATTTACAGTAAATCATCACTTTTACAGTCAGTTTTCTTTAGACAAGTCGGGAGATGGATACATGAGCGTTTCCAAGTCACTGAATATGTCTTGGACTTCATTTACATCAATCTTTAAGAAATACAAACAGTGTGGTACTGTATGGTAAATCTGTCTGGAAGAGGTAGTTCTCAAAAACTGAGTGACCGTGCAAGAAGGAAATGAGTGAGGGAAGCCACCAAGGCACCCAGGAAAACTCTGAAGAAGTGATAGGCTTCTGTGGCTGTGATTGGAGAAATTGTGCATAGTGCAACTTTTGTCTGTTGCATCACCACTCACAGCTTCACAGTGGAGTGGAGCAGAGAAGGATTTTCATACAACAAACTAGATCAAATCTAGACTGGCATCTCCCATGTGCTCTCTGGCAAACTGTAGCTGAAATTTCACATCTTCTTTTCAAGAAAATTCTTCTCTGTGCTACTCCACCATGAAGCTGTATAACTGGTCATAACTGGCCAGACAGATTTACCATACAGTACCATATTGTTTGTATTTCTTAAAGAATGATGTAAATGAAATCTAAAGCCTATTCAGTGACTTGGAAATGTTCACGTATCCATCCCCTGACTTGTCTAATGAAAACTGGCTGTAAAAATGATGATTTACTGTAAATTCATCAAAGTGTACCAATAACTGTGTCCAACATACATTTTATGTCAGGATTTTTTGTTTCACGTTTTGAAAGCAGTTTGTTTTGTTGTTGTTGCGAAATAACTTTGGACATTTAAAAAAAATTTTTTTTGATTAAACAAAATTGGTTTGTTTGAATTTATTTCTGAACATATTTTAAAATGTGTACATAAAATATAGGGGTGCCAACAATTCTGACTCGTACTGTGTTTCTGCTCTAAAGTTGGGGATTTGAACATGAGGGTCTATGGGGAGTGACTCGCTTTTGGATCCAGCCTCAAGCGGCAATTCAAGGAACTGAATGTTCTTTCACTTGTGCGTTGGCTTCATTTTTAAGGACTGGAGGTTGGGGCTTGGTCACCAAGCCCAACATTGAAATTGTCCAAGGTCTTAATGAGGTGAACTTGTGTACCACATTTCACCTTGATACACAAAGTCATTGTAAAGATATCATGTACACAATGTTTCAGAGATTCTGCCCCCTGATGGCCAAAATTACCTACACAGGTGCCTCAGTGTTTAGGACCCCAGCGGCTGCAGAAGGCCAAGGGAACGACCACGTTTCACCTGACTGTGGCAAATAGATGCTTAGTTTCGAGAGGTGGGGATGGACTGGTTGTCTGCCTGGGTGGTTGCCATCCAGGCGATGCGTGGCATTAACGCATACTCCTAGACTTGACTTATAAACTAAAATACTGTGTGAAGTATAAAACATGATATAAAGTCAAAGTTTAATTGAATCCTTGAGGAACCTAAGAGGTTCAGTATTCCCACTTTCACTCTTCACTGAAAGCAACAAACGACATCAAATTAAGTTTAAACATCTCTTCTTCAGTAAATTTCAAAATCTTATCTGATTACTAGTTAATTCTAAAAATAGAGTAATTGATTTTCAAAAATTACATTTTTACAGCCCAAGTACACGCAGTACTGCAGCTGGAAGTGTGCATTTGTGTTCTCCAACACGGTCGTGTTACCTGAGTCCATATCTTTCCTTTCCAGGTATGAAATTCGGGACACACACCTGGTAGAGGAAAACGTCCTGGAGATCCTGAAGGAGAGGGCCAACTTTGACAACTACAAGCCCCGCCCATTCAACATGCGCGAGTTCTATGACCGAACAGGCCACGACATCAAGGACATGCTGCTCGCCTGCTACTACCGAGGCGTGGAGTGCAATGCTGAAAACTTCAAAGTGGTGAGTTAAAAATGGCAATGGTTATGTGTCCTCTGCACAGCCATCTGCTGCTTGCATGATCCAACAGTAGAAAATCAGCCGAACACATTTAGAGTCTGTGCTCGGCAATGACCAGTCTGTGCTGAAGTTTCCTTTTGGGGATAACTAACCACCAGGAAAATATGGAAAGTGAAGGAACAGTTGGAATTTTATCCTCAGTCCAGTTGTTGGGGCTCCATCACTTCAGATCCTTGTGTCCCCCTCAGGATGGGACTGAGAAGCGTTATGCAAGTTCTAATTCAAAGGGCCACAGAAGAGACAACATATGAGTACGGTGATACACAGCAGCGTGCTGTCGGACCCTGTATGCTGGCTGTACTGTGACAGGGAATATACTGAAAGATTGAGCAATGTTCTCATAAACGGTTGAAACTTGTTTGTTGCTGAACCCAGGGTCAAGACGAATGCCACAACACTGACTTTATGAGTAAGAAGTTACCAAAAAAAAAGTCTTCTTGTCACCATTGGCCAGTGTCGGAGAGGTTTTATTGTGTCTGTGTGTGGGTTTCTTTTTTTCTTTTTTTTGCCTATGAATGGTCACAGACAGTTATTACCTGCAACCTTGCAACCTTTTTATGTGCTGTACAATATCTGGATTTGGCTCAGAAACATCTGTCACAGCGGTGTACTTATGTTTGTAATAAGCTACAGAACAATTTTCAGTACAAGAGTGATTGGCAAATAAATGTGCTTTTCCCTGACATCAATAAATGTACACACATAGTTATTACCTTCGACCTTTGAGAAAGTAAAGACTAATGTGCAAAAATCCTGGCATCTCATGGTTTGGCTCAACACATAACACATCACTCTATTGCCTGGTATTTTTGACACTAGGGGCACGATCTTCATGGTCTATGGCACACAGTCGACGGCCCATAGCACAATTTGTGTCCGACTCATTTGTGCTATTTGGAGGACGCTTGATGTGAGTGCAAATTTGGGCGCTGGGAGCAAAGAGGTTGAAGAGAAACTGGACTCATGTTAGAGGTTTTCTGGCAACTTAATGGACCTGCGCCATCATGCTAGTGCACGAGCGCAAGCAGCGACCACCAAAGCTCCCTGAGGTGAAGCAGCCAAGCATTTTTTCGAGGAGTGGTTATTTTTATTTCTTAATGGTTGTTTTCATTTCAGTGACACGTCTATACAAGGAGGATGTATGTGCGTCATGGATCTGCTTATGTAAGGTGCATCTGAGCGTTTGTGACCATTAAATACCACATACACACTTGGCTGGACTTCAGACCAGGTTTTTGCTGGCCTTTGGTGGAATTGCGTTCGGCTGAAAGATGGTACCAGTGCACCAGATCACACCTCACTCAACGAACACACCCATGGGCACACAAATGAGCTCATTCGTACTTGCGATTGACATGACTTTGGGTGCTGGGTGTGAAAACCGCGACTGCGTCGGGTGGAAACTACAAGTGATGCTTTCCACTCCTTTGTGCCAGGTGGAAGATAGGACTGTTGAAGTGCACTCATTACGGTGTCGAAAACACTATCTTGTCAAAAACACGTAAAATAAACAAAAAAATCTTGAGCCAGATCAATTATCCTAAAACTAACATCATTTGTTCTTCGTCCAAACTGAGGTCGTAGGTTCTATTTCCAGATTAAACAACAAAATCAATAAGGTGCTCTTGAGCTAGGTCCTTAATCCCCAAGTTGCTCCCGGTGTACAGTTGAGCTCCTTGATTGGCAGCACCCTGATATCAGGGTGTGCACGTGCACGTGTGTGTGTGTGTGTGAATGTGAGGCATCATTGTAAAGAGCTTTGGGCATCTGCATCAGACTGAAAAGCACAATAGAAATACAGTTCATTTACCATGTATCCAAATAAACAAACTGGCAGTAATGACACCCAGTCTCGTGACCAACACCTGATCCGGCTCCGTCATTCCCAGGAACATAATAAAAGCTTCAGGGGAAACTGCAGTCTGCACTGACACAAGCTTTGGAACCTTCATATCAAACGAACGATAACCACAATGACATTCCCACCAAACTGAAATTAAACAACGTTTCTGCCATTGACTAGTTGCATGTCTTCTTGCCTTTGGTTGGCGACATGTTTTTTAAATAGTTATGAACAGTGGAAGCAACATATTACATGCCTTTTTTTTTTTCTTCTTTTTTTTGAGTGGTGACGGAGGTCTGTAAATTGAGTAGCCACTCCCATCTCTGTCATCTATACCGAGATTTCTTATCACGTGTGAATGGGCCATGAATATTACAGACATCCTATGGTAAAATTACATTATACTACCTCCACATGTAAAACTAATCCCGTTTGTCAATAATAAAAAAAAGAATCCAGCTCAGCTCTTAAGCCCTTTTCAAACATATTCTGTCCTTTTTCACTGTTTCTCATGTTTTCCGTGGCTGCAGCAGCCAATCAATAAAGTTGATTGTAAAAAAAATCGTAGCCACTGAATTTCATTATTGATTAGTTGGGTCAGTGATGTAACACATAATACATCACACAGCTAGAGGCGAAAAGACTTTGAAACACAGCAGAGACAACAAAAATCGTTTCCCAACCGACTGAGTCATGAAGCAGTCAGACATATTTGAATTTATCAGCTGAATTTTTCCATAGTTGATATATGCGAACACATTTAATGTTGCCGACTGTTTCTTGCTTTCTTCTGTAAAGATCACAGCATCAACAACAAGGACATTAGCAAACACTTGTTTGTTTGCTTGGGGAAAATGTCAGTTGTGTTTGCTTTGATGTCGCAATACCACAAGAAATGATGGACTTGTGAGGTCAAGAAACTTTTTAACATTTTTGATCAAGCCACTTCTCATCACACATTAAAGACATTCACACTTGTAAGAACAATTTTATAATTAGTGCCAGTTACAAAGAAAGCTGTCTGCACACTAAAATCCAAAGCAAAATTTATTGCCAAGCTTTCGGTCATCCGACCATCCAATTAGTGCCAGTAAAAATGTTCACTACATTTAGCTTTTTTTGTTGTCTTTTTTACTCAAACTGCCAGGAAGCTGAAGGTTGCTCCAGTTTTGATGGGTAAATATTAGGGGTGTGTGTCTCTCCCTAAATAAAAAAAATATGATACGTATCTAGACACATGGACAATGGTACGATTCAGGGACGACACTTTTTATTATGGAACAATTCGATTCAATGCAGTTTGATTCAGTGCCATACGATGCAATCCGATTCATTTTTTTGTTGAATGTAGACATTAATTTTCCATGATAAAACAGAATAAGTCAAAAGTGACATTGCTTACCTTCAAATACATATTTCATGAAAAACCAGGGACCTTCCTCACGTTTTTTACGACTGTGCTGCAGAAACATCGGCGCTGCCTCTGCTCACCTTTTGTTCACCACTGGGGGCAGCAGCACATACAGTAGCAGAAAGCGCAGCATAGAAGAAGGCCAAAAGAAGAAGCCAGCTGTTGCTAGCGTAGCAAAACGTTCCTGTTCTGAACCGGCGTGATGGTATGAATAAATTGTGAAGTGAACGTAAAGTTTAAACATGTACATTTATCCGTTGTACAGCGTACCACTATCGTACCTGTTGGCAAAGAATGTGGTTCTTTGCCATCAAAATACACATTTATAAGATTTCTTTTTTCCTTTCTAAATATTCAAACTATTTAATTGATAATGAAAAAAATCTAGAAAATCAGAAAGAGACAGTCGTTACAGTAGATGTTTGATTCTCTTCACCATCCAGTCTCCAAATGTGTTTGCCACTTGTTGTTGTGCAAGTCGTAACCATGGCTTATTTGAGCCCGATTGCTGAAAACACATGCTTGCTATTGTTGGCTGATGAATGTGAAGATACTGAACAGTGCAGCATACTACAGTCAGATCAGATCAGATCTGGGAACATGTGCTCCCAGATCTGATATATGATATATATATCATATATGTGATATATGGCATCACCATACCACAGAACCACCCGGGGTCCTGGTTGGCAACCACCCAGGCAGACAATTGGTCTGAGCCTCATAACACACTTGTTGACAGGGATAATATCTGACACCAATTGGAAAGAGCAAGGAGCCAGTCCGCCACATTAATTGCCAGACCCTCAGTACACCAACCAGTGAAGCAACCTGACCAAACGTAGGTGTACCTACACACTAAGATCTTGCCACTTCCAGACCAGTGGACCTCGGAGAGCACTGCCACTGCAACATGGAGCTTTCCCAGATGGTAATCCTTGCTGAGAGAAAAGATGTTCCAGGTGTCGCCCGCATGAGCTGCCTCAGGTTTGGGCCCTGCAGTGGCCAAACCCGCAGCACCGCACCAGCTGCCGCCCTTCAGAGAGAAGAACCTTGATGCTCTCCATTGGTTTCAACTTTTTCCAGAGATGAGGATCCAAATGGCATCCCCCCATCTCCTTTATAACGCTCGCCACCCTCAGATAGAAGGTAGCACTGGAGTTACTCCCATGAAGTGTGGAAACAAAAGATCTTCTTTTCCGGTGTTGTGCTTTGAGAAGTGTTTTACAGTGGCTGAAGAGGTAATCCTGCCCCCAAAAGGGAATTATCTTTAGGCTGAAGGACCCCTCCTGTCCTGGATGCCGTTTAATATAATGTACAGGACTATATACTACAGTGCAGCCTATAACGTCAAATCAAATACCTAAATGAGGCTAAACAACTCCATAAAAGCTATGTCCAGCACTCTGTATGCAGTACGCACATCCAATATCGGTATTATAGATCCTCTATTGGTTGTAATCGATTATCATTATATTTTAATAGAACGATTGATGATCCTGCAGGTGAATAATGACAAGACAATCCTCACTCGACCTACCCAATCTTACCTTCAAAATAAGATGTTTGGTGGTAATCGCTTGATTGAGGATCCTCTCTGTTGATGTTGACTGCAACCATCGTCATTCGATCTACCCTACCTTTGAAAACGGATCCCCGATTGTAATCATAACCCTATCACTATCCAACCCTACCTTCGACATAGGATCCTAACCTAACTCCAGCTCTAATCCTAACCCTAAGAAATATTATGGACATTACCGATATTGAATGACAGGTTCCTCGATTTTTTTTTTTTTTTCAAATAATGGATTATGACTAAGGATCTCGATATTGGCTTCAACTAAATAGTTGCAGCTGGATACATGACCTTTATTGATTTATTTGTTATTGTCATATCTACATGCTGTAATTATTAAACTATGGCAAAATTCAGGAATTAAAATGCTGTGTAAGACACAAAAGAAAAGAATACACACAATAAAACGTTGCACATTACAAGCAGTGGCAGCCTGCTGCAGGAGAGAAAGCTAATCTAGATGGAAAAACTCTCCCACAGATGCTCCTGCCTGAGCAGGTGGCAAGTGATGATGCCATTGTGCTGGTGCAGTTGCTGTCTCTTGAGAATCCCATGCTAATTGCAGGCTAATGCACATTTGTAAAAGTCTCATCAAAAGCACAGAACTGCTATAGTACACTGAGTATCTTGTTTAATAAGTGTAGGCTATACCGTAAATGTCTCCATTTATTGAAGGAAACGGCACAATTTTTTTTTCCCCTCAGAAATGATTTCTAATTGTTCGACGTTAACACAGCTCCTTTGCATATCATTTAGTTGTGTGTGTGTGTGTGTGTGTGAGCGAACCCTTTATTGCTTTAATTACTGAAACCTTTGAAGGAAGTCATCCCTTTCAAACCTTATATTGGATGAAGTGTGCCCAGAGACTCAAAACGTTCTCCCAAAAAAAGCACTCACAAATTTTCTGCATTAATTCAGAAGTCCAGCAACTATGTTAATCTCCTTCTGTTACTCGCTTAACTTTACTGGTGACCTGTGCGGCGCTACAGGTGACAAGCAAACTGGTCCAAACAGATTTACCAGTTTGATATATAATGTGCACACCTCTGGGTGGAGGATCTCGCTCTGAAACAAAGTGTTTAAAGCTGTAGAATTTGTGTCTTTGTGTCTGTCTTTAGCCCCTGTTGTCCTTTACTAGTCCTGTGAGGTATAATGGCTCATGCTCTGGTTTTTTCCCCTCCCTGTATGCCATAAAACCATGTTGTTCAGCAGTGGGATACAACACAGCCCACATGGCGCAGCTCCTCTAACGTGCTGATGTGTTCACATTTACTGTGGATACTTGTGCTTTTGGCAGATGGCACTTCCAGGGGCCCGACTGTAATAGTACAGTAGTGGACTTGTGTGAAACAGCTCATCAGTTAGCACTAATGGTGTAGAAAGAGTCACGGGTGCAAGAGGCCAAAAGAAAGCTGAATACTCCCCCCAGCCTCTGCTAACCTCAAATATGGAAGCACTATAAGTGTGATATAACACACTTCAGTCACGCCCATCTTCAGTGGCATGCCTCGCAAACGACACCCTGGCTAAGGAAGACAGCCAGGAACAAATGGCTTCTACTACATATGGAATCAGGGAGTCTGATGACACTTGATTATTTTGTTACAGCTCTGATATAGTTCGAAAATAAAGAAGTCAAACCACAGTGTTGGTACGACTTAATGTACGACTTCTCCAAAGGTCAGGTCATGCCTGGGAGCATGTGCTGGTGCCGCACGTCGCCCCATACACTGCTACACAACCGTCTTGGATCCTGGATGCAGTGGTGGGCATAGTTCTACCAGAAAGACGCAGGGACAAGATTCAAGTCAAAGATTTGAATCCATAAAGATAATGAGCAAAACGTTGACGAGTCTTTGGCGCCGGTCCCCGTCACACCAGGAGAATGGTTTACAGATCTCAGATCCTGCCGCCAGTAGAAGGCAGGGGCGGACTGAACACAACATGCACGTCTCCTATTTGTTGTGCGCTAATGACGGAAGGGCGACCAGCTGTTTCCTATCAGCGCTTTCTGTGGCGATTAGCTGGTACTAAAGGATAGCTAGAGTCTGCGTCTTCCTGGCAGAGCTCACTCTTACGCTGCATTTCCGCTAATCCCTTTAGCGCTAATTAGCTAAGCTAACTTTTTCATTGGCGGATTAGTGTCTCAGCTAACTTTGAAAACCATTAGCGGACAACTTGGCTTTTGCTAAATTTAGATCCGCTAACTTTAAGTGTGCTAACATATTTTTTTAATAAAGTTTAATGGTCTAAAACATTTCAAACCCTGAAATCATACGCTTGTTCCTATCGGAGCTTCGATACAAATCCAATTGGTGGCCCTTAGGCTCTTATATCCATGAATTACATGTAAGAAGGGCTGGCGGTCTGGCACACTGATGGCTGACTACATCAACAGCACAAGACGTGATTGGTTGACGCAGTGTAACCTGCGTCATCTTGGCTCTCTCTGGCTCGAACTCGCAGTTCCCGCATGGGAGGCAGCCGTTCTAACCACGAGGCTAAAACCCAAGGGCCTTAGCGTCTGTCGCTAGAATGTCTTTTGGCATCGGGGGAGTGAGGTTTACTTCACTGCACAGCACCACCTGCTGGCCACTGTTACAGCAGCAGCAACTGAGCAGCATTACGCAATTCTGCAGTTCACGTCACTCAAAAAAACCCAAAAACCAACCAAAGCTAAATTCATATAATAAAGTTAGCGGTTAGCAGTTAGCAGTAGTTTCAGCTCAATTTTTAAGCAGTTTATCAGTTTAGCGTTATCACGGTTAAGATTTCAATTAGCGGATTAGTGGTTATCAAAGCTAACTTTTTGGTTGGCAGTGCCCACCGCTACCTCGATGGCAACCACCCAAGCAGACAAGCAGTCCATCCACAGCTCTCAAAAATAGCCATCTATCTGCCACAGCGAGGGGAAACATGAGCATCCCCTTGGCTTTGTGTAGTACTTGGGGCCTTCAACACTGAGGTACCTATGTGGTGGATCATGCCCAGAGATACGCACCACATGGCTAAAATATCGTAGCTGACATTTCCTCACAGTGCAAGTGTTACTCCTCATCTGAGACTCCTTAAGTGTCCATCGCCAAAGGGATGGTAAAAATCTGTAGTGTACTCGAATCTCATCTTCTGATTGATGGACTTGGACGAGATACTTAAGAGCTTCTTCTGTGTCAAAATTAGTTTGGCTGCATTTTCAGTTTCACATTCTGAAATGGACATGGTGATTATCCACTGACAGAGGGCCCTTGGCAGACCCAGAAATATGCGTCTGTCACTTGTCCTAACACCCAACAGGACACATTACTATGTAACCAAAGTTAAACCAATTATCAGTTATTATTACTGCTATTCTGTAACTATTAGTACCTCCAGAGGTACTAATAGTGGCTCCTTCACTCATTGTGTCATCACCTTTGCTTTGTCCTTGTAAAGACTTTTATTAATTAGGAATGCACAAGGTTGGACTTGGGTCTCATTTTTAGCTTGGCTGACATTAAAAAAAACAGCAGGAAAGAAAAATGACCCTCGAGTTAATATTAATAGGTAGCCTACAGCTTCTGAATCATTGCCGCAAGAGATAATGAGAAAATGCTATAAAAGTGATGGAAATACTCAGACAGTAATTAGATTTTTATATGACCTCATGTTTAATTAAAGAGAGCCATACTCTTGTAAATGCACAGAATCAGTTCAGGAAGAAATTTACTGAGCACACAGTCTGTCGTATTACTTACTCAAAGAACTCGCTAATATTCTGATTGGGGACTGATATCACGATTTTGAAGCGTTTTTCATTCGGAACGTTTCAACACACTACATTAAACTTCAGTCGCCAGGGAAAACTCCGACACTCAACTTTGTGACACAAAGCCGAATGTCAGAGGGTTGACTGAGAGCGCGGGAATGCACGACACAGAAAATAAGGAGAAGCAAGAAAAAGATGCTCAGGCCCAGGTAACAACAATGTCCTCAGGATGAAACATAACATATTGGTCAAGTACTACAGAGACGCGTAGAGCAGCTGTTGTACGAGTAAGAGTGCTATCAGCAAACACACAGGTTGGAGCTCATTTAACCTCACTGTATCTCCCTGTTACAGCTGGGTAATTGTTTGCACAAACACAATGACACGGCAAAGCAAGAGGCCTCTACTTCCACTTTTCATATTTTTCTTAAAAACAATATGTCAGGTTTTTGCCAAATTGCAGAGTAGGAACAGAAATGAAAATTTTGTAGGTCAAAGTGCCCCTCTTGCGAATATCTGAGACGTCATTAGTTCTCTCTGATGTTGGTTTTCTCCATTAAACTGGTTGTTCACAGATTGTGTGCTCCAGTGCTGTAAAACCTCATACAGTGTCCCACTGTTTTCCTAATGGTTGGTCTTGGGATCTTCAAAAGGAAGTAGAAAAGCCACCGAAAGTGGCACGTTTGGAGAGTGTCCTTCCAGGAGACATTGTTTTGGTATACCAAATTCAATTTTTTTTTACCATTGCCAATGTGGTTATAGCCTGGAGATTACATCACACAGACAAGATCTATGATCCATGGATTCTTTTATGACGACTGATCACAAAGGGAGCATTTCAGTGCTGGAATGTTTGTAGATTGCTGCGCAAAGCCATTGAGAAACTCACCCATGAATGCAGGTCAGGTCAGTTCAGGTCTGGGAGCATGCATTGCTGCCGCACGTCGTCACATCCACCATACTACGGAACTGTCTTGGGTCCTGGATGGCAGACAACTGGTCCATCCTCACCTCTCAAAAGTAGCTATGTATCTGCCGCAGAAAGATAAAATGTGTCTCCTTGGCCTTTTCCAGCTGCTGGGGTCCTCAACACTGAGGCACCTGTTTGCTGGCTCATGTCTGGCCTCCTAAGACCTGAGCTTGAACAGGAATTAGGTTTTGGAAAAAAATAATGCCCCCATTTGTGAATGCAGGGAGTCAGGAGGTTAAAAAAAGCATGCCACATGGCCAGAATGTTGTTGCTGATGTTTCCTCACAACGCAAGCGATACTCCTCATCAGAATCTTCCTAAATGAGCATTCGTTTAACACGAAGTCATTACAGCGGTACCCAAGGATCCTCCAAAGAGAACTAGTACCAAAGACTTACAG
>OMMV01235026.1:0-14180 GCA_900302635.1 Chatrabus melanurus | reverse complement strand
TGCTGGAGCAACTCAAACACCTCAGCCACCACCAACAGACTCTGGCATTTCGAAACTGCTTTCCTTTATTCCAAAACATGGTACTGAAACCACGTCTGGTACTACAGCATCAGCTCCACCGAGCTCTCAAGTGTTCCCAGAACGTGAATCTGGCATTTCAAAACTGCTTTTCTTCATTCCTAAAAGTAGTGCCACAGCACCACCAGTGGCCATTGTTCCCCCAGCCTCACAAGAGACCACAACAGAAAAAAAGTTCTCCCTACAGTCTCTCTTGCCTTTTCAAACTCCTGAAACCAATCGTCAAGCTGAAGGTGATAAAGAGTCAACAGAAGGCATTGCACCCTCTTCTAACCAATCCCCATCCGTGGTTGAATCCATGTTAGGAAGGATTAGTCCTCTGAGACTTTTTTCCACTACACCACCATCTAGAGAGCCATCACCTCAGCTATTGGAGCAAGAAAGTGCCTCTAGTGCAAGGAATGAATCCCGGCATGGGTCTGTGAATAGTGACACCAGTATAAGTAGAGATGGGTCACAAACAGAACAACAGTTATCGGCTGAGAACGGACCAGGTTCAGAAACTGGATCAGTTGATCAATTGACAGAAACTGAAACTGGGTCGGTGGAGCTTCTACCAGAGTCGGAGTCATCTGGTGAGCTACCTGATATTCAGCAAAGAACCTCTGCATTATATGAATCAAAATCTGAAAGCAGTGCAGAGGAAAGGGGTTTCTTCAGTCCTCTAAAGAAGTCTCTCGCTACCCTCATACCAACAGTTCCTCATGAGAAGTCCTCACAGAGTGATATCAAACCTGCAGAGGAGTCATTTTTAGGCACCAAAGTTAAAATCCCATTTTTCTCCTCTGAAAATATTTCCTCTACAACGCCACCAAAGTCAGAAGGAGGTGTCCTCTCAGGAATTCTTAAGTTTGTGCCCAGTGAGGATTCTAAATCCCAACCAAGTACATCCCCTATTCCCACCAAGAGTCCTTTGCCAAACCGTGCTGCATTTATGGAAAGTATACCAAAAGGAAACACAGAAACGGGCTGGTTTTCAAACCTTTTTAAGGTAACTCCAAACGAACCTGCTAAGGGAACATCAAAATCACAAATATCTCCCACTGTTACACTAATCAAACCTAGTGGTCAAATTGAGCAACATGCCAAACTTGTTGAAACTGAAAACATAGAGAACACTACTTGCAAAATAGAACAAGTGCCTCAAGAGCAAACTTTGTCTGATAACGCTTCCCAGGGCAAAACAGATGTCCAGTCTCAGCCTGACATTGATACCACACCTAAAGACCAAGATCTTGCCAAGTCTGTAGAACAAGCTGGATCAAACCCAGAACTCCAAGCCTCACAGCCCCAAGGCATTCTTTCTGGCTTGTTGAAACCACGATCAACAGAAATTGTGCTTTGCAGGAAAGGCCAGGGAGGAACTAGTGAGCCACAGGAAGGTGGGCAGTTTTCAGGCCCATCTTTATCAACTCCCCAGCCACCTCATCAAACGGAGCAAAGTTCTTCAGCACAACCATCAGGTGGACTTATGGCTGGATTTTTAAAACTTGCCTCTGATAATGTTGGTGCTCCTCCAAATCAGTCACTCTCAATATTACCAGAAGATCAGTTTATCCAAACTTCAGCTAATCAAGAACGGCCAACTCCAGCACATCCACCTAGTGGAGGGCTGTTAGCCGGACTCTTGAAAAAAGCTACGGACACAGTAGCTGGATCTCAGCCAACTCAGCCCGTTTCCGAGTTCCACCCAAATGTGTCTGGTCCAGAAGAACCTGATAAAAATGTCAGACAACTTGTAATCCCAGATCAACGACCAACCCAAATGCAACGGGCTGAGCAAATGGCACAGAAGCCTCCAACAGAAACAATGCCACAATCTAGTGGATTATTTGGGGGTTTGTTGAAATTCACAGAAAGAGATTCTCAGTCTTCTAAAGGGCCTCTGTCCACAAATTCATCTCAACAAACTCAACAATCAGGTAGCATGTTGTCTGGACTTTTTAGCAAGATTACAGAACCAAATCGTACTTCCTGTCATCCGCAGGCAGAGCCTGGTACAAAGGGGAATGATCGAAAGCCAGCACCACAGGGGCTACATCAGGAAGGAGGGTTCTTCTCTGGTCTTTTAGGAATAGGAGGCCAAGACTGTGTTTCCATAAACCCATCCCTGCCCTTACAGCATCAGCAACAGAAGGATTCATCAGGGCATCAGTCTAACCTGCAACAAGGCAATATACAAGGCATACAACAAAATTCAGTCCCTCAACAAGAGCCCTCTAGTAGTACTGGAGGGGTGTTCACTGGGTTATTCGGTAAAACCACAGCTGCAGGTACCCAACATTTTACAGTTGGTGATCAACCAGAGCAGCAGCCAAATCAACAGGGGGGTTTCCTCTCTGGGTTATTTTCAACAAATCTTACCACTCCAGCTCAACAGCAACCACCTAGTGATCATGCAGACCGGCAACAATCTCAACAACTACTGCAGAGACAAAACCATATACCTTCACAACCTGCTGCCACTACTCTGGAGCCACAGCAGGGTGGTCTATGGTCAGGCATTATAAATAAGTTGGCACCTGCTGACAATGTACCACGGCAAGCAACACCCCAGTCTGGGCCTCAGCAAAGTAATATGTCAAACATGGCTGTTTCTGGTCAGTCTGTAGATCAGCAATCGTCAAAGCCCAATCAACAAGGGGGATTCTTCTCTGGTCTATTTAGTCAGACATCACAGCAACAGCAGCAACAAATGACTAAAATACCAGGTCCTCATCCTACAATAACCCAACAGTCTATTCAAAGTGGTGGCTTGCTTTCAGGTATCCTGAAACTTGTTGAACATGCACCACAGGAACAACAGTCATCTCAACTCCTTCAAGTAGGGCAAACCTTTGTGAAGCCAGGCCAAAATTCAGCTCAGTCTGAATCGGGAGGAATATTATCTGGCCTATTAAACAAAGCTTCAGCGACTGTGCAACAGTCATCATCTGCTGAGCAGGAGAACTTTCAAACAGCAAGGCAACAACAGCCACGTGCAGGACAGGGACGGCCACAGATACAGAGATCTAAACCAGTGGAGTTGCATTCATGCCAGGACATTGCAGTTGACAAGGCTTTAAAAGGTCCAGAAGAAAAAGGATTCCTCTCAAAACTTTTGAGTGTTAAAGAGGAACCATCATCAAAAGTACAGCAGATACCAGGTTCCCAGCTTGTAAAAGAGGAACCAAACCCCAACACAAGTGGTACATCTCGTAGTTTCTTGTCAAGTATTTTCAAAACTGGATCCACTGATGGTAAACCTTCTGTTTCTGGGAAGGAGACAGAAAAACACCTTCTTGATTACTTACCACCAATAAGTAAGGAACATATATCTGTGGGTGCAGATACGCTCAAAGCAACTGTTACTACTGCTTCTCCGGTTGTTGATACTTGTAAAGAACCCTCACAATCTCAGTTTTGGCAACACCCTACAATTCCCCCAACACAACATTATGTTGGAGAAGTTCAGCGTCTTTTGTATGGGACACCAGAACAGTATGGGTACAAGGATCTTTTGTACAACTCCACAGAGCATGGCGTTATTCCAACAGAACTCTATGAGCATCAGTGTCTCATTGAGGCTCTTCTATGGCAGCAGCTCAATGATTATGCCCTTTCTGAAGCACTTGCTGCTCAAGTTCAGGGGAACTATGAGGCCTATCAAGGGTACAGAGTGCCGGCAGTTATGGAACCCCAATGGGAGAACTACATACGCCTGAATCCAAAAGAAATGGACCTCAGTGACTTCAACATACCCTCACATCCTTGGAGGAATGCCGCTGCTGAATGTTTTGAGAGTCAGAATTGTTTTCTTGAAATGGACGAGGAGCTTGTTTTGTTTGACATGACTTGCAGGCACAAGAAAACCTGGGGTAGCTGTGACCATCTGGATGAACTTAATCAGAACAGAAAGTCTTGGATTGTTGGAAGTAGCGCGGTAAATCTGTCCACGGGAAAAAGGAAAACGAGGTTGAGTAGATGTCAGTCACTTACAGAATGCAGCGAACAAGAATTTAATAAAGTAGTGGAGAAAAATGTTGCTGGTACTCATTCAAAAGATGAAATATCTGGTTTGAAGTCAGCAGTTGTGTTTTTAAAAGCACTTGCCACAAAGAAGGGCCCAGTGGATTTAACTCGCGGTGCTATGGATTTAAGCCAGTCTGCAGGACATGCAAGGGATGCTGATGATAAATTATCATTTGAAAACTCTGAGTGGTACCAACAATGGCTTGCTCTATTGGAACAAGGGTTGTGGTGGCCAGCTGAAACCGGGGATTGTAGTTATTATCTTTATACAGATGGGGAATTCATTTATTCCCTTTTAACTGACAGAGCTGGTCGTCACCTCTATGCGTATGCAGTACCAGAGGATGTACAAACTCTAGAAAACATCACAGAGAATATTTCTAGTATCCTGGAAGAAAAAGAAAGGGCAACGCTTTATGGTTTCAAAATCCCCCTCTACGATGAATATAATGTCTGTATTCAAGGCAACGACAGGACAGTGCTCTCAGATCCTCCCATGGACCTGACGTCTGCACTGGGGAAAGGTGAAAAATTAATGAATATGAATTTGGAAAGTTTCTCTCAAATGTTTCATGAATCTATATCTTCTCAAGCAGAGCAGCCTGTAGATTTCTCTATGCACGACCTGCAAAAGATCAAAGTAGAATCTGTGCAAAATCATTTACGCCACCGCGAGGAGCCACTGCAGGCAGCTGATCTCACATTGAAGTCACCGAAAGGGGGACGTGGAGGGCCATACTGGAAGGACCAGCAAATAAAAGATGTGCTAAAACCCTCATCCACACCTGCAAATTCTCAAAGGTGTTACTCAAAAAAACTGTCTCCCAAGGTATCAATTCCTGAAATTCGAATTGCTCATGTAGATGATACACTTGTAGACCAGCATAAACAGAAGTCAAGTTCCATATCTTCCGAAATAGGGGGGATCTCTGGTATGTCCTGTAACTCTAACGCAAGCAAAGCTGACACACTGACTACCTCTAGTTCTGTTGGATCTCCATCGGTATCTGGCAAGCTCCCAGACACTTGTACTACGTCCAGAGGGATTCCTGACACCCCAGTTACTTCAAAAATACAAAAACCTGCACAGTCAGGAAGGAAATTGCCGACACCACCGACTGTGAGCAAAGCATCATCAGCTCCTTTGTTAAAGGAAACATCCTTAAGGCGTTTGCCCTCAACATGTGCTGCAACTACAACAGGACTGTCTGCTTTGCCACAGAGACCTCAGCTTGTGAGACAACCATCACAGGCTGGCACACCCAGAGAAATGTCACAGACAAAAAAGACTGCAGTCACAGGGGTGGACGATGCCAACAAAGTAAAAAGTACCTCAGCAGTGAACCAGGCATCATCTTCATCTCAAAAGCAGCCACGAGCTTCATCACAGGAAGCTACGCCACGGCTGCATGTCCAAAACGCCAGCTCAGGGGTGTACAGTGAAGCCCACCTGTACAAAAAATATCAAAACTGTGGCACTCCTGTTGACTGTCAGCTGGGCAATAAAGTTCTGGATTTTTCTGCCACAATTAATAAAACCAAACACCCCAAACAAAAAGATCCAACAGTTGACGATTTAGACTGTCCACAAAAAGAGAAAGATCAAATTGTTGACTTTACAAAATATAAATTGAAACAGTTCAAAGCAAAAAAGCAGATGGATGCTAATGCAAAGTTGGATTTGGCTGACAAGACTCCAGTTGCTGTCGATCTTACTAAGTCTATGGAAGAGGATGAAGTTGATTGGCATACGGCAGCGTGTAATGTTATGGGCACATTACGGAAAACTCCAGAAGTTCTTAGACCACCAGCATTCCACAGTACTTCTCCATTAACTGAGACAAACACAAGAGATGCTGCAGCCTTTGGCAAGCGTGCTGTAGACACCTTAGCAAAACCATCTCGTACAACAAAGACCTCTCACAGTAGTGGATTATTACCAACCACAAGGAGTTCTTCAGTTCAGATTTCCGATAAAGTTTTTAGTCTCTATGGTGCTCTTGAAGAAACTTCAAAGGTTGAATCTTCCCGATGTATATCTACTTCATCACCGGTAAACCCTGTTACAAAGCAACCGGAGCTGCAGCAACTGAATCCTCACTCCAGTGTCAACATGCAGATGCATCAAAGTCCACAAATGATTCATTCCTCGTTACCTGGAGAGACTTTTGTACAGCGGACTCTTGCTGATGGTAGGAAGGGGGTGTTTGCTCCCTCTTCCTACCAGTCAACTGGAAAATCTCTGGAAAACCACAAGTTTACTGCCCCACCAAACTCTGTTGACGCTGTATTAAACATGTCTGCCAAGGCGACAGTCCAGCAGTCTCAAAAGTCTGTTGTACCAGAAGACAATGTTGACAGTGAAGCACTGCCATTGACAAAGAGGAAACTGTTAATTACTGAGGGGGAACACAAAAGACTTTCTCATTATGACTCTGTTGATCTGTCATGTAAAGGTCAACAATCAGAGCATGCTCATTTTCTACCTACGGAGGAACGTAATTCTCTCACGGTATTTTTTGCTGGAAAAGATCAAATTCCTGCTGATGGTAGCAGGGTGTCGTTGCCAAGACAGGCATGCCTTTATGGTCAGTTGGCTGCACTACAGTCCACCCAACCACAGTCAGAGTGTTCTCATAATGAATCATTATTTCTCCAGAATAAATTATCTTCAGGACAAGCCTTCGGAAAAAAACATTGTATTCCAACTAGAAATGGATTCCAGGAACTGGGGTGGCAGAAGGAGCCTCAAGCCTTGTTGTCTGTGCAAAAACTGCAAACCACAGATACAGCTATAGTTCCTGTTGTATGTCAACCACTTTCTAGCTGTTTTGCAATGCCACGCTGTGATGCTGATGAAGTTGACAGCGCTTCTCGGTCCATTATCCAGCCGTACCCCTGTGTAACAGCACCTGCAAACTTGGCAACAGGTGTATTAGACATGTCCACAAAAGACTGCAAATCAGAAATAGTTCTACACCCCTTGGATCCGTTGTCACTGGTAGCGACAAAAAGATCAAGATTTGTGGATTTTCAGAGAGATTCTGTTGGTATTCCACTAATTGTGGAAACGCAACCATCCCAAGAACAACCGAAAAGGCAGCAGATGCGTATTGAACTACAGGAAAAAGGACTGGTACAGCATCAACCTGGAGGTGGGGATTCAGTCCAAAACTATCAGACACATCAAAAACCATCAGCACCAGCCAACATTAACCAGGGTTTCCTGGACATGTCTCCAAAGCCACAAGAGAAACAAATTGAAACTATTGAATCGTTGCCAAATGGAGCTGTGCCATTAGTCACTAACAGGCCACGTATAACCAGAAGTGTTTCTGTCGGTGTGCCGCTGATAGTGGAGCAATCGGCACACCAACCACAGCTACGGCGTCAAAGAATGACACAGCAACTTCACTCACTTGAAGACCTAAAACCTGAAAGACCAGCCTTGAGTAGAAACCCACAAATTAAGCCAATGGACTTCTCCACAAAACCCACCGTAAATGCATCTCATTTGTCGAGTAATCTCATTGAAGTACAAGATGGTCGGCCAATAAATTTCACCAGTGTTGACATCAATAAAGAAATGTTTAAAGGAAAAAAAACTGAAAGGGCTTCACAAAAGAAAGCACGTGCTGATGTTTTTGATCTAAGTATTGATCCTCAAAATCAAGCTTCAGTTACTAATCAACAAGATGTGACAGATCTTTCCTCTCCGCTTGTGTCTTCGCCTTCTCCAAGTAGTCTTCATCTCCACCAGCAGTATACATCCGCTGTTTCTCCTGTGATGGCTACAGAGGATCCCTCAACTTCACGGAAGTCATTACCATGTAGGGAGGATTCCATCCCCCAAGTAGGCGTGATTTTTAGGAAGCAATCAGAACCAGTAAAGTCTTCATTTTCTGCCTTTAAACCCGTTGAAAGGAATGTGCAGCCTCATCAGCAGTTTGTTCCCCAGACTACTCAAAACAGTTCCTGTGCTACTTTCTCACTAAACGTTGTGCCTCAACAGGTCAGCGCCACACATGTCCCGGCCCCACAGAAACAACAACCTAGTGTAGAACGTGGTTCAACTGATAGATCCCAGTCAAACACTCCAAAGGTACAAGAATCATATACAAGTGCTGAGCATGATGTGATCCCTCGACCCAAAATGTTGATCAAACAGCAAACGGTGGACAGCTGTGGGAGCACTGAGGAAACACCATCTAAACGTGAGACAATGACAAGTAACGGGCAGTCGTTACCGCCATCTGGAACCAGGCAACATTATGCCAGACTCCAAAATCTTACTACTCTCCAGTCTCCAAATGTTCCGAATTTGTCTTCTTCCATTTTTCAGCAATATGAAAGACGCACAACTGATCCTTCCTCACGGTCTTTAGATGTTGACCCGGCTCGAAGTACTGAAATTACTGACAATTATAAAGAACCTATTCACTTCTCAATAAAGAATCCGCCAACCCATTATCCAGTCACTGGACAGCAATATTGTACACAAAATAAACAGAAAGATGACACAGTGCCTCCAAAACTAGTAAAAGGTGATTTTCAGGTCCAGAGCGATTTAGGTTTGCAACCCCCTGTTATTACTACACCAGCTGTAGCCGTGCCTGACCAGACCCAACATAAGACTACATCTGTGGACTTCCTGACACAGGGTACTCCACAAGTGATTCCTGCTTTAGCCCATACTGATGTATTTAGTGCTTCTTTTGCACACTCCAGTCCTGGAGAGGCAAATGCTCCAGCAATTTGTGTTGCTGAAATGCAAGATAAAATTGCTTTAACCATGCAAATACCTCAAGAGGTATGTTCTGATGTCCAAGCACCTGTCGGTGAGCTAAAGAACTCCAGTTCAAAGTTACATGAAGTTTCTAATGAAACAAAACAGGAAACCCTTCGTTCTTCACCAGATAATTCATCGGGTAGAGCACGAGCCAAAGGAATTCTCAAAAAAGGTGTTTCAGTACAACTTGAACAACCATTGTTGGAGCCTGCTGCTAATCGAGAGGATGTGACTATATCCGAATCAAACGCAGCTGACACGTTTAACGAGAAAACAAACCGTTCCAGCTCACGTTACATCGGAATTGCTTGCTCAGATTGTCCAGCTGTTTCTTCAGACAATGAGCCAAGTGGACCAAGACCTTACATTAGATTACCCCATATTTTTGTCTCTGCAGCACCAGAAGAAGAGACAAGTGACTATGGACTCGGTGGAAATGGCAAAGGTCAACTGTCTGCAGAAGTCAATCATTCAGAATGTGAAAGTCCTTCATCTAGTGAAATGGACGGCCAGTATGATGTACCTCAGTATGTGGAGACTACTGAAATCGGTATCATGGAACCCTCAGTGGAATTGGAGACCGTCACACCCGACACACTAGAAAACTCCCTCAAGCTGAGTGCAGCAGATGGCACATGTGGAAATGCACAACACACCCTGTTTAAGAAAACCACAGCCATAGAAGCTGGAATCACGGAAGTTAAGGCAGATTCCTGTGAAATCAGCGACTCATTATTGCAGCAGTCTATGACGGACAAAAACTCAACAGGTCCAGATACTATCACACCACTTAAAGCAGTGAAGTCTGCTGAGCTGGTGTGCCACATGGATAAGACAACTCCAGTGAAACCACTTTCAAAGGCTGCTGTACCTCTTGATGAGATGTCACAAAGGGGTAAACCCACAACGTCAAACATGGCCTTGCATGAAGTGAAGTCTCCTGATCAGCTGTCACAAAAAGAAGTGCCCTCAGCCTCACAAGTAAATTCATCCAGAGGAGTGCAACAACATCACAAAGGTGAAGGGGATAATGCCATATCTCCTCCAGAGCCCAGTCTTGTTGAACCTCCAACAGGGGAAATTATGGCCTCCAAGGAAGGCAATTTAGCTGACAGCATTGACCAACCTGAAGGAAATGCAGAGAAAGGTTTGTTTTCTATGTTTACTGGTTCCACTGCAAGTTCACAACAGACCTCCTCCCAAACTGGACTGTCAGTACTTGGTGGGATTCTTACTGGCTCATCAACCAAAGACATTTCTGGGTCAGGATTCGTCACCATGTTTGGTGGATCAAGTACCACACCCTCATCTGAATCCAGAGGACCACCACTATCAACCCCACAAGAACCCCAGGCAAAAGGCTTATTCTCCATGTTTGGTGGATCTATTAGTCACCCACCACCTGACTCAAGAGGTCCATCAGGTCCATCTGGAAGTGTGCAACGTAGAGGTTCTCAGCCCAAGCAGCATCAAGGTAAAGGCCTATTTTCAATGTTCAGTGGACCTACAGCTCAGCAACCAGCCAGTTCTAAAGGACGTCCTGGGAGTCAGACGACACCAAGAGGTCCCTCTGCTGGATCATCTATATTTGATGGTCTTCCTCCTGTTCATACTACACATAAAGAAACACCTGGTGGGGGGTTGTTTTCCAAGTTTGGAGGTCCTAGTGCCCAGGCCCACACTGGACCTAAAGCACCAACAGGACCTACAAGTCATGGGTCTTCAGGAAAAGGACTTTTCTCTATGTTTAGTGGTCCAGACCAACAAGAGTCACCAGCCCGACCAGAAGCCTTTAAATCACCTGAATCAGAAGGTATTTTCAAAGTTCCTTCGGTGTTCTCACTTGGTCTAAATTCTGATAGTAACAAATCCAAAACTGGTGCTGGCCTATTTGGCTTGTCTTTCATGGAGGAAACAAAAACGTATTCGGATATAATTGCTCCTGTAAGGGAGAATGTTGTTGCAGAAGTCTCAGAAACAGAAGCTGAGCCAAAGAGTAATTTTGTCACCATAGAAAATGCATCACCGGAGTGCCGTTCTACATCACCCTCTGAGGTGAAATGCAAAGCAGACCAGGTATACACAGGTGTTAAAAATGTAATGGAGGCAACTGAGACTGATGTTTCATTAACAGATCCTCAACAAGACGTAGGCGAAATGTCTGGAACAAACCAGTCAGATCACCATACCTCTATCGTTACCAAAACCGCTACCATGGGCACACCTAATGTGACCAGTAAGGTACCAGTGGAAGAAAAAACACTTGTCCAACCACCTGTAAGGCCAGAGAGTCCGGTGCAGTCAGTTATCCCACCAGAATATAAACCCATAGAATATAAGGGGGGTGTTGTGGAAAGAGACGCTGAATTGGGAAATGCAATTAAGAGCACAGGTGATGAAACTGTCCAAGTTACCACAAAAAGCCCTATGCTTTCAGAAGAACCTCAAGGCACGGTGGAGGCTTTTATCGCAGAAAGAACTAAAGACGATATCAATAAAAACACAAGAGCAGATATGTTTGTGGAAGTTACTAGTGTAGCAGAGATGGTGACTGAGGTAGAGAAATCAAATGAACGACCAGTACTTGGAGATAATGAAAATTCAACTAACGAGGCTTTGATTGTTGATGCTGAAGAACAAACAATAGTTACATACATGGAAGAGTCAATGGAGGAACCTCTAAAATTTGTATCTGAAGAACAAATGGGATTTGAAGATGTTGAAAACTCATCTAAAGAGGCTTTGATAGTTGATGCTGAAGAGCAAGCAGTAGATACATATGTGAAAGAGTTGATTGTGGAACCTCGAAAATTTGCTGCTGAAGAAAAAGCAATAGTTGGAGATGTTGAAAACTCGATTCCAGAGGCTTTGAAAGTTGGCATTGAAGAACAAACAGTAGTTGCAGTCACAGAAAAGTCAATTGAAGAGCCTCTAAAGGTTCCTGGTGAAGAACAAACAATAGCTGGAGATGTTGAAAACTCGATTAAAGAGGCTTTGAAAATTGGTGTTGAAGAACAACCAAAAGTTGCAGATCTTGAATGCTCAACTCAAGAAGGTTTCAAAGTTGTTGTCGAGGATCAAGCAGCAAATGCAGAAGTGGGAAAATGTGATGGATCCTTAACAACTGTAACTACAGTGATGGTAGAGGCAATGAAACCTGCTGTGGAATCGTTGGTGGCTGTAGTTAAGGCAGAGGCTGAAGATTTAGAATTCATAAAATCTATTGAAGGTGGCCAGAAATCTACCTCTGAAGACACGCCAAAGGTAACATTTAAGGCTGAATTGGAATTGGACGAAGTGGAGAAACATAAAGGTTCAAGTTCTGCTGTGCTGGGCTCTTCAACTGATGAAAAATTTGAAGTTGGCAGTGACTCACCAGAAATGACTTCGAAAGCTGTGGGCTCTCTGAAAGGTCCTTCATTGGGACCTGCTCACCTCCCACAACAGCAACCCAGTGTAGGCATCATAAGGTCCCCGGGCATATCAGGGCAAAGAATGGGAGCACCAATGTTGGGAAGGCCACAAATGGGGACCCCAAGAATGACAGGACCAAAATTTGCTGGACCTAGGCAGGCAGGGCCACAGAGGCCCTCTGAAACGGCTCCATTTTCTGGTTTTATGTCCATGTTTTCAACCCGAAACACCCCAAGTAAATCACCAGTGGGTGGTGGCTTTTTCTCGAGCTCACCTGGTTCAATTTTTGGCTCATCTGCTCCTCTTCAGCCACAACCAGAGCAGAAAAGCTCATTCTTCGGGTTTCCAAGTAGCATAGCTACAGAATCCCTGACCAGTGACCTATTTGGTATATTCAAGAGTCCTGAGAGTGATAAATCTGAGGTATCACAACAGTCAAGAACAGGCACTGGACTAAGGGATTGTAAAGAGCCGAATGCAAAAGTAGGAGTCTCTGAGAACAATGAAAAGACACATGCCAAGTGTACACATTTGTCCAGGGATGACCAAAGTGAAAGAACTGATGATTATGAGGTGGAACAGATCCATATAGAGAATGAAGATGGTTCCGTGACACATTTCTCCACGAAAGCTCCTTTATCTGAGAAAGAGTCAGGTCATGATGAAATGGATGTGCTTTTAGAGGAGCAGTGTTCCACACTAACCAACGAAATTGGACCGCCTTCAGCTTCAGATCCGAAAGACGTGTCTGAAACCTCGGGACTGGCTACTCCTAAATCAGGGATAATGTCTGTAGCAGCTGAAGGTGCATCATCTATCCGGACCCTTTTTACTTCCAGTCCATCTCCAACCACTGCAGCAAAGATACCGCATTCCGGACAGACAGCTACTGGTCTTTTGTCTGGTTTTAAGAGCCTTTCAGCTGCTGTATTCCACGATGAAAAGCCAGCTGGAAACAACGAACTGCCATCTGCAGCAACTGTGATCGGCATGAAACTTGGCTCTGTGTTTGGGAACGCTGACCCGCCCAAAACAGAATCTAGCTCTCCTGCAGTCGCAGCCCGCCCCCAGTCTCCAATTACAAAACCCACAGAAGAATTTTGTCAACCGGATTCTGAGAAACTGTCCCCAGGTTCTGGAGAAACTGGAAGTGCAGATGCCAGTGTCACCGAGGGACTGTCGGAAACCTCAAAAACAGGCAGCTGTGACACATTACCTCAATCACCGCAGCATGGCCTCCCCTCTTGCTCAGTTTCACTGGAAGAAGGTTCTGGTAAATCCCAGGTACAGGTCACTCCACAGGAGGTGGATAAGAGTGAGGCCGACACACCCAACTCTGTGCATGCAGATTTGGACACAGACCAACAAAAGGACCCGGTGACAAAAGAACCTGCAAAAAGGCTAGTACAGTTTGTATACTAATGTGGACAAATTTATAACCCTTCCCTACTTTTCCACTCTGTGTTCTCATCTTTACATGCACTATATATAATTGGAAGTGTCTAGCACTCCGGCACCCTTGAAGGGTCAAATGTAGCTCCGCCTTTAGCAATTTCCATTTTATATCTGCTGTGCCCAAATGCTGCAGGTAGCCGTCGAGCTGTGTGTCACAGCGACGGCTCAGCAGTTGAGTCCAAACCTGACTGTTCTTGTGCTTGAAGTTGATTTTACTGTTTTTGGATAAAGGCTCTGTATATTGTAGGTTGTGGTTAGGGTAAAGGGGTTATGGTTAATGTTTGGTTGAGGGATTAGTGTAAAACAAAGAGCCACGAGAAGCCTGTATTTGACCCACTGAGCTTCTGCAGCTTGAAGTGGCGGAACACAAGCTGGTATGTGAAACATCTGGGTGCCGGAGTTCTAGTAGCTTGCTGTTTAGAGTCTCATAATT
>OMMV01235023.1:0-10394 GCA_900302635.1 Chatrabus melanurus | reverse complement strand
AAAAGTGATCATTTCCAGGGCGGACCTTCAAATTTTGAGATTTGCCAACTAGAACTACAATTAATTGAATCTATCCCAGAACATTTTTTTGGATATCTTAATAAAATTGGTATCAAAATGGAGCTAATAAATGTCCAGTTATAATTCAAAAGACTTATTTGAATTATCTCATTTGAATACCCGTATACATTCATTAAAATCCCAATTTTTGGTCAATAGTTTGATAATTACCACATCTCATGCATCTTGAGAAATACAGAACAGGAAATTAAAATGCATTCCCCATTTCAAATCCATCAATTTCATAGCAAATGTCTTGTGCAAAATATGCAAAAGAGGTCTATTAGAGAGAAACTTAACAAGTCATGGCAATTGCAAAAATACATGAATGTTACAGAATTTCTGGGATAGACTCAATTCATTGTTCTAGTCGACAAATCTCGAAATTTGAAGAGCCACCATGGAAATGGTCACGTTTGACAGTTTTTTTTTCTTGGGAACATCTTTTTTTCCTTTCAGATGGTCCCAATGAACAATTTGGTACCCATGAAAATTTGTCCTGCGGGGGGCGCACACAGTAAGCCTCACTGGCTCACGGCCTAAAAGTCAGTGTTTTCCCTATAGTAGTAGAGGCCTGGTGGCCCAACAGGCCAACAAAGAACCCCCACCAGTCTAGAAATAATTTTAAAAAAAATAAGACCAAATGTCCATTAATTTGGAATGCAATCATTTTGGTACATCCTCTGCACTCGGATCAGCACTGCAGCACTGAGGCTGTGATGATCACAGCTCAGTGTGTCCCTATAAAAATACAAACAGTGCATCTGTAGCTGTGAAAAAAGTATTGTTTCTATAATTGCTGTTTGATCGCACTTAGCATTTCAGCAGAAAATTCTGTCAGCAGTTTAGTCTGAAGAGCAGCTCTTAATCCCCTTAAATTGAATTCCCCCACCTTTGTCTTTCAGGAGTACTTGAATAGGAAGAACTCTGGCAATGGCTACAGCATCCACCAACCTCAGGGTAACAAGAAGTACGGGACGGAGAAATCTGGATTCCTGCTCAAGAAGAGTGACGGGTGTGTAAAAGCATTAGTTACAGGGTCCGGTTCTGGTTACAGGTTTGAAGCAGCTGTATTTCCGAAGACATAAATATTAACATCAGTGTGCGCGGTGAAGAGATGAGAACCGACTGTATGAAATCATCTGCCAACATAATGTGTGGTGACTCTTGATCCTGCACGCTAGCGATAGCAAATGGTGTTGTGTTGTTGGCCCTGCTAGAGTGATACATCTAGATGATCAGATAACACTGTCTGTGGGAAACTGTGTGATTCATCACAGTGAAAAAATAGTCTGGAAAAACATTATACAGGATATTTCCACAACCTTGACCTTTGACTGATCTGCTCCAAAGGTTAATAATCTGGAGACACTCATCCAAGGAATATTCCCGCCAAATTTGGTGAAAATCTGCTCAACTGTCTGAAAAAATAGTCTGGAAAAACATTTTCCAGGATATTTCCACAACTGGGCGGCACGGTGGCTTAGTGGTCAGCACTGTTGCCTCACAGCAAGAAGGTCCCAGGTTCGCTTCCGACCTGGTCCTTTCTGTGTGGAGTTTGCATGTTCTCCCCGTGTTTGCGTGGGTTCCCTCCTGGTGCTCCGGCTTCCTCCCACTTCCAAAGACATGCAGGTTAGGTGAATTGGTGACTCTAAATTGAGTGTGAATGTGTTTGTCTGTCTATATGTGGCCCTGCGAAGGATTGGCAGCCTGGGTGTACCAGCAGTCCAGGGTGTACCTTCTGGTACACCCTGGACTGCTGGTATTGGCTCCAGCCCCTCCGTGACCCTTAATTGGAATAAGCGGGTATAGAAAATGAATGAATGCATTTCCACAACTAATAGGGCTGGAGATGTGATCCAAAGCTGATATCGATCAGCTGTGGTACAAGTGACGTTGTGATGACGGCACTATAACTTCACGAAATGATCACTATAGTTGGAAAAACACATTTATTATGTGCAGCCCTCTGATGCATTTTATTAAAGTATGGTAACAGTTAAGGACACTGAGTAGCTTATATTTCAATATAATAGAAAGCTATTGTTAAAAGTGCTCACTGCCACTTTGGAGGAGCACAATCAGATCCAAGTGAGGTCTAAGCAAAGAAACGGAGCTCAGCTTTTCTCCACCACAGCTGGTCTTCATTATTGCGAGCTGAAGATTCAGGGGGGAGGCCCCTCTTCTGGAAGTTACTGGCAGAACGACCCGCTGAGCAGATCCAACTTTTGCATCATCCGCAGACACTCACACAGAGCCAGATTATGGTTTGATAAGGAGAGGGGATGTGGTTCCGTCAACTGGTTTGGAGACGTGAGGAGCGTGGACTTTGCCCCAGGCCACTGACACAAAACGCAACATGTTCTCTGACGTTTTACCTGATTTAATCATGAATGAAAAGAAGAATGTTAACACTCACTCAACAGGAATAAACAGGGCTCAGTCCATGTGTTTCCACTTATCCCTCAGTTCCCTGCACCAAAGTGATCCATGTCAGTATTGTTATGAATACTGTGATATGTAGGTCTGTAATATTTTCACCTCAATTTGTGGATTTCTTCTTTGTTGTGCAGGATCAGGAAAGTGTGGCAAAAGAGAAAGTGTGGCGTCAAATTTGGCTGCCTGACCATTTCCCACAGTACGGTGAGTCCGCTCAACACAATCCATGTGACACAGATGTAAACTGTTTCCCAGAAGGAAAAAAAACAAAACAACAAACGTTCAGATTAAAGGGCCTCTGACGAGTAAGTTCTTAAAATAAAGTGACAAAAGTGCATGTGTCTGTTTTCAGATCAATCGACCACCAGCTAAGTTGAACCTGCTGACCTGTCAGGTGCGGCCAAACCCAGACGACAGGAAGACCTTTGACCTGGTCACTCGTATGTTCACGCCTAACACTTGACCTCTACCCTTTAACCTCAACATATTGCCACTACAAGGTCCTCACGAGATATTTGGAATGCATCTGTTCGCCACATTAATGCACATTTTAATTTTGAACTCCAGAGGGTTCTTTAGATTTAATCCACATTGCTGTGAAATCAAACGGGTGCAATTCTGTACTTTGTGTCTCATTAGATGCCCCTTGTTTTATTTCCACTTGCTGCTTTACCTTCCAAAACCTCTTCATTCCATCTGATATTGTTGAACTTTTACTTTGAAATTGGTTGAGAACACGCAACCACATTTTCTTCTTCTCCTGCCTTGATTGTAGATAATAGGACATACCATTTCCAGGCAGAAGATGAGCAGGAATGTGTGATGTAAGTACAGGAACTACTGTGGACTCTGTCCATGCAGCTTCTTCCATGTCCTGCACCCTTTATTTGGAAAAAGCGATTCCATGGTCATTATGAGATATCTAATATTGCAGTTACAAAGAAGTTTGCTAAAAGAGATTTGATACGTGTAAGTGCATGCAGTAAAATCTGATTCATACAGGGAAAAGAATGAGACGTGTAAAGCTGATAATGGACAAAAGAGAGAGAAAGTCAAATACAGTCTGTCCTGCAGGAGCCCCTACATTCAGCTGGTTTTGGGTGGGACTCCTTTTTTCAGCCATAAATGGATTTTTTTTTTTTTTTTTGTGATGTGGGGTAGGAGGTGATCCATGGCCGGTTATGTAGTACAATCTGTCACATACTCTGCTTTTATGTACGAGGCTTCAGGCAGAGTCTTTGAAGGGATTTGCTGTGACTTTGTTGGTAATGGACACCAGAGAAATGAAAGGCGTAATCCACTGTAGCCCCTTGCCATCAGTTTGCCCTCAATGTGACTGCATTTATTGTATCATATTTGGAAACAAAACGATTAACACTGCTGTTCACATTGCAAATTTAATTGCAGTGTTAGGCGGGGACACCATTAGTAGCTTTCTGGGCGCGGCTGTTTTTGTTACGTAAAATGATTATGTAAAAAGCTGCATTTTAACATGAAGGATTTGTACATTCAAAAGTCCAAATGCAGAAGAACGCTTGGACTTGAAGCTGATAATGTGAAAGTGCTGACGACTTGTGACTGCGCACGTAAAGAAAATACACACTGTGGACTAAATTTGATCTTTCAGTGAAAATGGTGCCATAATGGTCTGTTGCCATTCCTCCTCTTATCACGTGTGCAATTCCAAAATGCTTTAATGTGAAATGGAAAACAAATGCCTCCAGTATCTACCTGTTCCTGAACTGCGTTCTGTTTTTATCCGCTTTAGCTGGGTGTCAGTACTGCAGAATAGTAAGGAGGAGGCGCTCAATACAGCATTAGGAGGAGACCAGCTCCACCTCCAGGACAGCGGACTCCAGGAACTGTCCCGAGCCATCATCACTGAGCTACGACAAATGCCTGGCAATGAAGCCTGTGCCGACTGTGGAGCTCCAGGTCAGCCAGAATTAAATGAGAAGATTAAAAAGAAATGAATTCAAATGTAACTTTCGCTTACGAACAGTAATGTTGACATGTTTGAAAAACCTTTTTGTGTGACTTTGTGCATCTCAGATCCAACATGGCTTTCCACCAATCTGGGCATCCTGACGTGTATAGAATGTTCTGGCATCCACAGAGAGCTGGGTGTCCACTACTCCAGGATCCAGTCTCTCACGCTGGACTTCCTCAGCACTTCTGAGCTACTGGTACAGAACCGACAGGGCGTGGTGGATTTTCTATCATCATGACTTCCTATTTACAGACATTATGTATGTTTGCTAAAAATCGAACCCTCTATGTGTCACAGTTGGCCGTCAGCATTGGCAACAGCAGATTCAATGACATTATGGAGGCGGGTCTTCCAAATGACTCTGTCAAGCCACTGCCACAAAGTGACATGTAAGACCCAAATGTCTTTCAAACACAATCTGAACAGCAACAGTTTGACTTTATGTTTTGTAATTTTTTTTCTTTTTCTTTATTGAAATGTTTCTTTTATAACCAGGAATGCCAGAAAAGAGTACATTGTGGCAAAGTATGCCGACCGTCGATATGTTCTACGAAGAGAAGAAGCAGATCCTGGTCGGCTCTTTGAAGCCGTGAAGAGTCGTGACCTCAATTCCCTTCTACAGCTTTACGCTGAGGGAGCGGACCTAGCGAAGCCACTCACATTACCTGATGGACAGGTGAGGACAATTTACAGCATTAGGGAATTTAGACACCAGCCTTGCTCCTTGGAATCAGAGTGTCCTGGACTTGTACAGACATTGAACTTGTAGAGACATTCATTTATCTCAGCGGTGACATTTCATGTCTCTGGGTCCTCAGCCTTTGAGATTGGGAGACACCTGGGAAGAGCTTATGGAGTCATGAGGTCACTGGACAGAAATGTTTGGCAATGCCGATATCTTTGCAGGAGAATGAAGGTCCAAGTCTTTAGGGTTCTGGTGCTTCCTGTCTTACTATATGCTTGTGACACTTGGACGCTAATCAGTGACCTAAGGCGATGACTGGTTGTCTTTGGTACTTGGTTTCTTCGGAGGATCCTTGGGTAGCGCTGGAATGACTTTGTGTCAAACGAGCGGTTACTTAGAGAGACTTGGAGAGTAATGAAGAGTACCACTTGCATTATGAGGGAACATCACCTCCATCATTTTGGCCATGTGGCACGTTTCTCTGTGCATGATCCAGCACACGGGTGCCTCAGTGTTGAGCACTCAAGTGGCTGGAGAAGGCCAAGGACACGCCCACATTTCACCTGGCTGCTGCAGAGATGGATGGCTACTTCCGAGCGGTGGGGATGGATCGCTTCTCTGCCTGGGTGGTTGCCATCCAGGACCCAATGTGGTTCTGTATTGTGGGTGGATGTGGAGATGCATGGCACCAGCACATACTCCCAGACCGGATTGCCACCTGACGTATGATCGGTTAAGGCTATTTTATGATCGGCCTCAGATATCATCAATAACTACACCAGCGGTTTCTGCATCGCTGCAGCAGCACACAAAACGTAGTTTTAGCGGAGGTGCACGTCTCCAAAAATCCAGCCGTGCATGAAAAGGCAGGGGGGAAAAAAAGTGATTACAAACTGCTGTGTCATCTTCTGTTGGTTTTGACCAGCAGATAACAACAGTGCCATCTACTGTTTTGGTTATCAACTGAAAAACTAGCACTGAGTCATCAACTCAAAGGTATGAATGCTCAGACGTCTCTGTGGTATAGCTACTGCTGCATTAGACGCAAAAATATCACTGAGCATGTTGGTTGGGAAGGTGTGTAATAAAGCCATTTTCTTCTCGTTTGTAATTTAAACCACAAATGGTCGTTTTTCTTGAAGTGCTGCTGGACGTGCCGGTTGTTGTGGGGATAATCGCGGCTCCTGTGGGTGGGGAAAATTGACATATTTGAGCGGCCGTTCATTTGGGGTTGTGCCCGGACGTGTGCTTTGATCAATGACACGGAGGCACAGAAAACCAAAAATGAGGAGTCACTTTGAGTGATTTGCAAGAGTTTCCTCATTCATTTCTGGGTGAGTTTCAGAATCGCTTTGCACTGTAGCGCCAAATAAAGTTCCTGTGCTAAAATGGAGTGCAGTTATCACAACATAACGCATTAGCGATGGATTCCCAGGCTTGCATGCGGTCCATAACGGAGCTAGCCTAATCTGCATCTGCAAGAAGAAAAACCCAATCCCAACAAATTCAATTCAGTTTATTTATATTGCGCTAAATCACAACATAGTCGCCCCAAGGCAATTCACAAAGGTAAGGTATAACCTTACCCACCCCTAAACAAGCACATACGCAACAGTGGTAAGGGAAAACTCGATAAAAAATAAAGCACACGCACATGTTCATGTTGTGTTTGAAATGTGGCTCTCATGGCTAAAAATGGAACTACAGGGAACTCTGAGAGGGAATTCTTCCACCAAAGCCCAGCAGTCCTCTGTTTATCTGTCCTTAACTGAACTGAAGTGCAGGTTGGAGCAATGTTTCACCAAAGTATTAAATACATGGAAGTAAATTGGAAACATTATACAAATATTAATTAAAAGTGACTCTGCGTGCATATGTAGGTAAAAATGTAATCAACTCATCCTTGACCCAAGGCCTACCTCTTTTTTTTTTTTTTTTTTTTTTTTTTTTTTTTTTTTGAGGTTTTGCTGAAGGATTCTGCGGGAATCCTCATTCTTCATTATTAATGCACCAGTTTCACTGGCAGCAAAACAGCCCCAGAACATGATGCTACCACCAACATGCTTACAGTGTTTACTCCTCCAAGCGTACCTCTGGCTGTTATGGCTAAACAACTCAATCTTTGCCTCATCCAACCACAAAACCTTCCTCAAGAAGGTTTTTTTTTTTCTTTCTTTGACCATGTGTTCAGCTGCAAACTTTAGTTGAGCTTGAAAGTGTCGATTTTGGGGCATGGACTTTGTTTTTGGATGGCGGCCTCTCAGTCCATGGCGATGTAAAACTCACTTGACTGTAGACAGTGGCACTGGTGTCCTAGCAGCTTGGAGTTCGTGGCAGACCTGTGCCATGGTAATTACTGGATTACTCCTGATTATCTGAATAAATTTCTTCATGGATGAGGGTGATCACTTGGGTCTTCTTCCAGACCTCCCAATAACTTGTACAAGAATTATCTTAGAACCTGCGGTTCTTTAGAAATGGCTCCAGGAGACCTTTCTGACTTGTGTAAATCTATGTTCCTCTTTGGGCTTTCCCATTGTAGTGTGTGTTGGCCAATCCGATGGGTGCTGTCAACAAACCAGATTGTGTTGGCACAGAGAAGCAACCGGCTTTAGTCATTCATGGGCAATAACAGGAAGCTAAGAGGCCTTGCCCTTGGCAAGTTAAGACATTTTGAATCTTTCAGCACCACTGAATTAACAAAATAAGTGAGTATATGTCAAAACAGGTCAAAGAAATCAGTGAAAATCTAATATTGCATGTCCACCAAGAGTGTATGTAAACTTCTGACTACAACTGTGGAAGTGGGTGTTGGGAACCAAACCCACCAACCCAATGAAACCATTTGCAGAATACAAACAAACTTGCAAAATTAAATCCGGTGTATTGCAATAAAAAAATACTGTTGGGGGAAAAAATACAACAGTGAGCCTCATTAGTGGAAAATGAATTAAATGAAAGATTATGTTCTTGATGCAACAGTTGGCGGAGAATCTGTTTTGATCCTCAATGAAGCCTTCATCCATTCACAACAATAATGAACTGACACGGACCAACGATGAGGAGAAAGAAGTCAAACCCTCAAATCTTTGATCATCTTGCTGCAAAACAAAGTTAATTTGTACTTTTACTTACTGCGATTGTTGGCTGAAATCTGCTTCCAAAAATCCGCATGCGGTTCATTCAGCGTTTCACGCTGAAATATTCTCTCTTGTTCAGGCTTTCCCAGCTCTTTTAAGGCCACACTTGTTCCCCTCTGGCTCCAGGGCTCTGAGAATAACGGTCTGTCTGCAGCGGCAAGGCTGAAAAAAACAAAAAAAAAAAACCTCCCCGACAACCAGCGCGTGCCTTTGTTCCGACAATACGTTGGCTTTTAGCACCACCTGGCGGACGATTGAGAATTACAAATGTATTTTTATGCACACATGTAGTCCAGGAAATCTGGCCCATTTTAGAACTCTACTTGGAACAAGTTGCAACTGAATTTTTTTTTTTGTGCCATGATACGTTGCTAAAAGGTCCCCTGCATGATCCTCCAATCATATTGAAAGGTATACCATATTATTTGTCTGATCATAAAGATTCCAAAAAGGTATAATCTGGACTATCTATGACTGTTATGTTGAATGAATGTTATAGAGTTATGGGGGGTTAAAACAGCAAAAATGGTGACAAAGGTCAATTTCAGTTTGTACAGGGGTCAAAAGTTAAAGTTGCTCCAATTTTAGTAAAAAGTGATAGAGTTTTATTAATTCTGTCAACTTTCACTTTTTCTTCACTATATTTCCTAACTTAATTGCATACTTTTACTCCGATATATTTTCAATGCACAGTGTCGTTACAAAAATCAGATTAAATGAAATTTGGTGTTTTCTCGCCCGCTCCAAGTCTTCCTGTGGCTCCATCTTAAAGGGTGGATGGATGGATAAACATTTAAAATAAAATAAAAATCAATATCAAGCAGAAATTTTGGGGGAAAAAAGAACAGCTTTTGTACCTTTTTTCAGGCTCAAGATATTATCTATGAAGATTGTTGTCAGCTCTAAGTTTTAAAGTGCTGGATAAACGTTAAAAAAGTTCTGGCTGCCTTCTGTTTTTATTAACATGTACTTGTACTTTCATTACTTGAGTACATTTAATTATAGATTACTTGTCATACTTAAGTACAGTAAATACTAGATACTTTAAGACTTTTACTTGAGTAGCTTTCTAGTCGGTGACTTGAACTTCTACCAAAGTCATGTTTTGGCAGGGTATCTGTACTTCTACTCAAGTGTGACTTTCAGGTACTTTATACAACACTGCTTTTGCATGAATTACTGCATCAGTGCAGGGTGGCATGGAGGCAATCAGCCTGTGGCACCGCTGAGGTGTTATGGAAGCCCAGGTTGCTTTGTTAGCAGCCTTCAGCTTGTCTGGATTGTCGGGTCTGGTGTCTCTCATTTTCCTCGTGACATATGGGGTTCAGGTCAGGCCAGTTGGCTGGCCAATCAAGTACAGTAACACCATGGTCAGCAAAGCAGTTCCTAGTAGTTTTGGCTCTGTGGGCGGGTGCTAAGTCCTGCTGGAAAAGGAAATCAGCATCTCCATAAAGCTTGTCAGCAGATGGAAGCATGAAGTGCTCTAAAATCTTCTGGTAGATGGCTGCGTTGACTTTGGACCTGATAAAACACAGTGGACCAACACCAGCAGAGGACATGGTCCCAGATCATCACTGACTGTGGAAACTTCATACTGGACATCAAGCAGCTTGGATTGTGTTCTTCTCCACTCTTCCTCCAGACTCTGGGACCTTGATTTCCAAATGAAATGCAAAATTTACTTTCATCTGAAAAGAAGACTTTGGACCACTGAGGAACGGTCCAGTTCTTTTTCTCCTTAGTCCAGGTAAGACGTTTCTGACATTGTCGCTGGTTCAGGAGTGGCTTGACACTAGGAATGTGATACTTGTAGTCCATTTCCTGGACACGTCTGTGTGTGGTGGCTGTTGATGCACTGACTCCAGCTTCAGTCCACTCCTTGTGAAGCTCCCCCAAGTTTTTGACTTGGCTTTGCTTGACAATCTTCTCAAGGCTGCGGTCATCCCGGTTGCTTGTCGATCTTTTCCTACCACACGTTTGCCTTCCACTCAACTTTCCATGAATATTCTTTGATCCAGCACTCTGTGAACAGCCAGCCCTTCAGCAATGACCTTCTGTGGCTTGCCCTCTTGTGGACGGT
>OMMV01235019.1:0-13194 GCA_900302635.1 Chatrabus melanurus | reverse complement strand
TATGGATGTGGTGAGGGAGGACATGCAGGTGGTTAGTGTGACAGAGGAAGATGCAGAGGACAGGGTGATGGAGACGGATGATCTGCTGTGGTGACCCCTAACGGGAGCAGCCGATTGAAGAAGAAGATTGGAGAAAGATTGGAGAAACTCTGGATAGTGGAACTTTTGTCTGTTCCATAGCCAGTTATAGACACAGTTTACATGGTGGAGTGGAACAGAGAAGGATTTTCATACAAGAAAGCTTTTCACCTGTTAAGCCCTATCTTAAAAATCATTTCTAAACATTCATGTTTGCACTAAAATACCCTTTCGGTCTTGTTTTGTGAACATTAGGGTCTAAGCTTTGAGCAACAGTTGAAAATAAACACCATTGTTCCGTTTTTTGTTTGTTTGTATGTTTTTGTAGTGGTTGAATGTGGCTGTAGTTTTTCGGCCCTTCGGCGGGCCGATTGGGTTTAAGGGATTAAAATCTAGGTCTGAGTCTCCCATGTGCCTTCTGGCAAACTGGAGCTCAAAGTTCATGTCTTCTTCTTAAAAAAAAAAAAAAACACCAGCAGGTGTTTTGTGTGTGAGAGTTTTCAAAACTGTCAGATCACTGTATTGACGTGGGGAACTTTTTTGTAGCTTTATTTATTTCATCGTGGCATTCTTATTTATTTAATTATGTTGCATTTGCCGTTCCATAGAAACTCTGTGTCAAAATTGACAGTGTGTGCGAAGTACTGCCTCAACACCAGTGTTCTGTGTATGACTAATAGATACTTGGGTCCAAAGTTCTTAGTTGATCCATTTGACATGTCATATTTGAGTTGAAAGAAAATACAGAATATCAGAACCTAAAGGTGCAGTCACACCTAGACGTTTGGGCCAACGTAGACGAACGTATTTGCAAACATTAGTGTCCGCTAGCCTCCATTAGCATCCGTTAGAATCCACTAGCCGCCGCTGGGCTCCTCCGTCCTCCGCTGATGAACATTGACTGCGTGCATAAATTTTCAACATGTTTAAAATTCCTCTACGTTTGCCGACGTACCTCTGGCTACCTTGGAGACCGTTAGAGAAAGTTAATCTCTGCTACGACCAAGTTAGCTTCCGTTGGGCTCCGCCAGATGAAGTTACTGGTGCGATCGTCTACGCTGGCTAACATTTGGGTGCCGCTTCGCCCTCCCTGCAAAAGTCCCGTTTGCTCTAATGGAGCGCTGGCTAACGCCTGCTTCTGCAAGCACCATGTTGTGGAACGCCGTGCTGTGTTTGAGGTTCGCAACCAAACTCCAGTAACGTGAGTTTTGCTGACATTTGGCCAGTTTTCTCGACTTTGCCCTGCGTTCACCACACGCTGGGGTCTACGTCAAAGTGCGACTGCGCCTTTAGCACAGTAGGTCCTGATTAGTACTTGGCTGGGAGACCGCTTTGGGAGACCACGGGCTATGCGTGTTTCTCTGGGTAGAACTGGAGTTGCGTCAAGAAGGGTATCCAGTGTAAAACTTGTGCCAAATGCTGATACGGCTCTGTACTCGATCCGCTGTGGTGACCCTGAACAAACGGGGGCAGCCGAAAGAGGAACAACAAGCTCGTTTTGCCAGTGTTGAATTACATATATCAACCTATCGGTAGATGATCAGTAGTGATGTTGCAGATCATAGTTGATCCGTACGGACCGCCTCCATGGTTTGGCACAGATATAAACCATGGATTAATTGCAAATCTTACATAGTAGTGTGAAATATAGATTCATTGTCATGGTAACTTAAAGTAAAAACTGTATAAATCTCAATGCAGAGTTGCAATGAGATCAAAGCAGTTGTGAGTGGAGCAAAAGCAGTTGCACGTTCACGTGAACGGAGCATGTTAAAAGCAAACAGCCAATGCTGCCTTGTGCTACGCTCAAGGAGGTCTGGTGCAGGCTTGATGCATTCCAGGGTCAAAGCACGGAATGAATCACTCCGAAATATCAGGAGTTGAGGACGGAATGTGCGCACTGATCTCATTGAGATCATTGAGATCAGTGAGTGCGCACCTTGTCTTCCTGGGAGTACACTGAGGCCTGGGAAAAAAAAAGACTTTTACTGACTTTTTCTGAATGGTGTGCCTGCTTGGGAGGACTCACATATTTATCCTGAAAATATGACATAAATAAAGTTATTATTGTTTTTGTTACCCTCTCACCAGCCAATTATACATCCTCATCTTTTTCAATAAGAATTTGAAGTTAGAAAGTGAGGTCTGCTTTGTTTTCTTTCTTTCTTGTAATTTTTTATGACGTTGACAACAGGTATTTTTTAATTCTCTAGTACTGTTCATATTGTAATTTAATATAACAATTATGTATTGTATTTTTAAATATTTTAACATTGGATACATTGTTTCCATTTGGGACCATGGGCAAAAGTTCCTTGTTTTCATTGTTAAGTTCTTTTTAAAAATGGAAAGCAAACTTATATTTGTCTCCCCTTCTTTTGCTGATCCAAATAATGATCCAATCCGTGGCCAAAAACCATGATCTGATCCGAACCATGAGTTTTGTGATCTGTTATACCCCTAATGACCGGTGATTACCAATGTTTAGATGTGTGTCACTGTGGTGTATTTGTAGAAATGTAAAGAATGTAAATCCAACATTTTCTCTTTGCAGGTGTTTTCAATTAACATGTGTGACATCAAGAAGGAAATAGAGAGGGAGATGGAAATGTGTCTGGCTCAGATTGAGAATAAAACAACAGGTATTTAGTTTCACTCCTATCTGTGATTCTTTTGTTTTTCTCATCCATCAGTAAACCCACAGCTCGGCACTGAAGTAGTGACACAACACTGATGCTTTAAAGACATCAAAGCTGTTTAAACCATGTCTCTGACCTTTAAGGTCAGAGGCATGACCTGAAATGGCATAGGCAGAGGACCCCTATGTAGACCACATTGATGGTAGATAAAAGCTGGTTTATTCAGAATAGTTCCAGCAGGCTGTGTCAGAGCAATCAACAGTAACAGTTCTTAAGCAGTATCAATTCTTGGAGTGGCAGGCGATAAGGCTGGTCACTTACTCAGGCAGAGATCAGGAACACGAGAGATCAGTCCAACAGGCGACAGTGTCTTTAAAGGGAGCAGCAGAAGAGTTATCCAAAAACACAAGCTGAGGTTCAACGCACAGAGATCTGTCATGCCAGGCAACCAAATCCAGCATCAGCAGGCAAAGCTCAGGAAACACGGAATGGCAGAGTGGGTCGATAACACAGAGGCAAACACTGAGAAACAACACAAGAGAGCAGGCATGAAGCTAGACAATCTGGTGGAGAAGGCAACACATTGTGAGAGGTTATAAAGACCAGCAAACAATTAACGGCGGAAGTGCAGAGACACGTGAACCCAGAAACCAATGAACAGGAAGTAAAGCTACATGGAGAGAACACGGAAGAGATGTCAGAGTAAAAGCACAGGAGATAATCTAACACAGAGGAGAATCACTGAAGATCACCCAACACAGAGGAGAATATCACGACAGAGCAATGAAACCACATGGAATTGTAATACATGGGAGATAATATCAGAAACAGAATAACCCAGAGACAGGAATAAAACACCAGAAATGTGACCTGTGACATTACCCCCATTTTATTGTGAATGAATCTTGAATGACGCGTACAGTACTCACAGTGTGCATCACAACACCTGTTTTATTAAAAGTTTGTGTTCAACACAAATCTTAGCAATGACATCCTGAATGTAGTAACATGCCGTTCTGTGCATCATGCACAGTCAGGTCCATAAGTAGTTGGACAGTGATGTAATTTACATAATGTTGCCTCTATACACCACCACAAAGGAGTTGAAATGAAAAAAATCAGTATGTGTTGGGGGTGGTTAATAACACATTAACCATTTAGAAATTATAACCATTTTTATACACAGTCCCTTTATTTTTAGAGCCCATAAGTAATTGGACAAACTAATTATTATTTAGGTTCAAGTCCAACTCCACCTCAATGTGGTGCATGGGTGTAACGGTCCAAAGTAGGGGACTACGAGATGGGCTGAAATACGGTGGGGACTTCACGTGACCCGGTTCCGCCATGGTAGCCATGAAGGCTTGTCTGGAACCCTAAAACTGATCGGCCAACAGAGCTCTGGCAAACCTGTTGCACCAGGGATCCATCATTAGTGGTGCAGCCTCCCGCCAGCCCTCGTCGTCTTGGTCTCTTGCTTGCCACTTGGACAAGCAACTGGAGGTGAAGCGGTGCGAGTGAGGACTGTGCGCCCCCACTATCACTGGCCAAAAACAGGTCTTCCACAGGCTTTGCTCTCCCCCTTATTTGTTTTCATCCTGCTTCTCTTTTTCTTCACGTCCTGCGGTGACAGATGACATGTGACGGGAACAACTGTGGATGACAGTGGAATTTTCGACCATGGACTCTGCACGAATGGCGGAGTTGGTGTGATGGCCATTCTGTGACACAGCTGGGACGTGTCTGGTCCATGTCCTGCCGGCATGTCTGGGCAGCCTTATTCAGTGGTAGCACTGCCCACCCCAATCCGGTGAAAGGACAATAAAAGCTGTCGTCAACAAAACTTGTCCTGTTTGATCTTGACCAGTAAACTGCACTTGGAGAGTCTTCCCACCTTTGCGGTAAGAAAGTTTTGAAAGGAGAGAAATTTTCTAAACCCCTCAAAACAGCTTCAAATAAATTGAAATCTCAGTCTCTTATTCTCACTTCTTTCAACATCTGGACATTCATGGATACGAGTAGAACCTCCAGGCACCCTTGAAGAACAGCACTCATAGCCTCTGAGCTCCAACTGTGCAGAGTGGACATTTGCACCCTTACTTGATACTCATCTTCCTGACGAAGGACCTGTCACCGAAGCACAAGCAGGATATACCATCTTCTGGTGGGTCTGTTCCCAACAGAACAATGGATCCACGGCGTTGGTTTCACCATGAAATCCTTTCCAGGATGCCGGAGTCCCCATCGGCTTGCGACTGATGACCCTTTGTATCCCATTGGTGAAGGGATCCCACATGACCATTGTCCATGCATATGCCCCCACCCTGGGCTCCGAGGAAGAGAAGAAGGATGTCTTCTACACCTCTTTGGACGAAAAAATCCGCAACCTTCACACGTCCGATAAGATTGGCCTTCTTGGTGACTTCAATGCTTGTGTAAGGAGGAACTCCAATGTATAGAATGGAGTCATCGGAAAACGCAAAATAGGGAACATGAATGCGTCTACTCTCCCTTTGCACTGAACGTCAGCTTTGCATTATGAACACTCCATTTCAATTGGCCAATTCAACACCCTGAGACCCAATTGGCCAAACTGAAGACCTCATGGAAGCATCCACTCTCCAAAAACTGGCATCTCCTTGACTACATCATTGTCCGCCGTCGAGACATTCGAGATGTATAAATCACTTGGGTCCCATATGTTGGACTGACCACATTCTCGTCGGTAGCATCCTCCAAGCTGTTCTTCGACCATCTGCAAGAAAGCAACCACGAAACTATGACTTAATGTTGCAGCACTCAGGAACATCTACACCAGATGTGCCCTACAGGATAGCATTTGCGAAGGATTCATTGGACTCAAGACTATGGATACATTTACAACAACTCACATTGATATTGAAGCACTCTGGAGCACTCTTCTTGAAGTCCTTCGGAACTCCTCGAAGGAAGTCCTGGGATACTCAACCCTAACTGATTCGATGAGAATGTGAATGAGATTCTTCCCCTGCTGAAGACCAAGAACGCTGCACTCCAAGACCACCTGGAGCATCCAGCATCCATGGTTCTCCTGCAGAAAGGGAAGAAAGCATGGTCAACTACTCAGTACTGACTTTGTGAGATCCAAAATGAATGGTGGATCAACAAAGCAAGAAATCCAGTGCTATGCTGACAAAAATAAGTCTTATGAATTCTACAATGCCATCAAAGGCATCTATGGCCCTTCTCAACATACAGTGTTTCCAGTCCGCTTCTCAAGGAGAAGCTACAAATCCTCGAACATTGAGCAGAGCACTTCCGAGAATTCCTGAGTAAATCCATCCGATCCCACAGCGCTTGACGAGCTCCCCACACTCCCCCTGGTTCCAAAACTGAATGACTGTCCTACCCTCAACGAAGTCCGAGATGCTGTTCAAGCCCTGAAGAACAAAAAAGCTCCCAGTGAAGATGCGATCCCTGGAGAAGTGTACAAGTACAGAGGCTTACATCTACTCTTGAAACTCACCAATTTCTTCTCCGTCTGCTGGAGTCATGGTATCGTTCCCAATTCATGGAAGCATGCAACCTTAGTCACCATCTACAAGAACAAAGGGGATCACTCTACATGTGTCAACAGCTTCGGCATGTTGCTGGAAAGATACTTGGCGGTGTCATGCTCCACCAACTCATTCACCATGTTGCTGAGCAAGCACACCCTGAGACCCAAACTGGCTTCAGCTCAAAACGTAGCACAATCGACATGATCTTTGTCGCTTGTCAACTCCTGGAAAAAGCCAGAGAACAGCAGAAAGGCATCAACTTTGCCTTCATTGGCCTATGTAAGGCTTTTGATACAGTCAACCGCAACATGCTGTGGAGTCTTCTCCAAAAATGTGGATGCCCCTGACGTTTCTCACCAGGCTGTGTTCTGGCACCAATGCTTTTCAGTATCTTCATATTATTCTGCTCTACAGAAATGCACTTGATGTGAACAACGGCATACACATCCACTATCATCGAAATGGAAATGTCTTCAATCTTCAGCGTCTCTCAGGGCGCTCTAAGACCTCTTTACTCAATATTTTTGGGCTTCAGTATGCTGACGATCGTGCTGCCATTTCCATCTTCCCAGATGGCCTTCAAAGGAACATTGTATCCTTAAAATCTGCAAGCCTCTTTCAGCATAAGAAGCCTCCTACAGCCATCACAGTACTAAGCAGTGCTGCACTAGAGAACCCAAGTTCCTTCATATACCTAGGAAGCATCATCTCCGACAATGCGTCACTTAACGAGGAGATCACTAATCGGATAAGAAAAGTGTCTACTGCGTTTGGCCGTCTTCACAGTCGCGTATTCTCAAACCACGTTTGAATCATCACAAAAGTCGCTGTCTACGATGCCGTATACATTTCCACTCTTCTGTATGGATGTGAAGCATGAACAGATGACAAGTCAAGAAACTGGAAGTCTTCCATATCTGCTGCCTTCAACGCATCCTTGGAGTGCCCTGGGAGGACAGGATCCCCCCACACACAGATTCTAAGCATTCCAGGTTCCACCAACATCAAATCCATTCTCCTCCGTTGGATACTTCGTTAGCCCAAGCACATGGCATTGATGGACACTACCCAACTTCTCCATATGGTCTTCTATGGAGAGTTGGCTGAAGGAACCCGTCCTCCTGGTGGACAAAGGAAGCGTTGGAAGGACTGCCTAAAAAAAAAAATCTATGAAGTACTACAGGATTCCTCCCAGACCATGAAATCCTTGCCACGATTGTATCACATGGAGATGAATTATTGCTGAAGGGGTCTGTCAGAGCTGTTTATTAGAGCGAACCAGGATCCGAGAGGAAAAATGAGCAGCGAGACATGAGCGGTGACTCAATCCTTCAACACCTGCAGCCCATTTCCCCAGTCCACATTGCTCTCAGATCTGTGGATCACGTATCAGCCTTTTCTCCCATGCCAGGACCCAGAGGAGATCACCATACATCCTGTATTGCTTATTCAAACCATCTGTTGATTAAAGATAGTAATGTTATTTTTGTAAATAAATGGTGGGAATGGATTTGGGACAGAGCTGGGGAGCATCGTCATCGTCGTATTGACGGACAGCCATAACTAACTAACTAACTTAACTAATTAGAGCCCATAAGTAATTGGACAAACTAATTATTAGGATTATTTTTATTCAAATCATAGCTTTTATTGCCAGTTTTCTTTAGACAAGTCAGGGGATGAATACATGAACATGTCTTGGGAAGCACAGTGGCTAAATGGTTAGCACTGTTACCGCACAGTGACATGGTCCCGGGTTCAAATTTGACCTGGTCCTTTCTATGTGGAGTTTGCATGTTCTCCCTGTCTTTGTGTGGGTTCCCTTGGGGTGCTCCAGGTTCCTTCCACTTCAAAAGACATGCGGGCTACTCTGAAATTGACTGTAAGTGTGAGTGATAGTGTGAATGAATTTGTATGTCTATATGTGTCAGCCCTGCGATAGACTGGTGCCCTGTCCATGGTGTACCCCATCTCTCACCCAATGACCACTGGGATAGGCTCCACCCTGTGACCCTTAACAGGACTAAGCAGGTTCAGAAAATGAATAAGTGAATATGTCTTGGACTTTATTTACATGAAGTCTTTAAAGCTTGTATCTCATTGAGAGACGACTGTTTGGTGACTGTGACGACTAAATTTTTAGACGAATTTGGCCAAGTTTTTGGCAACATTGGGAGACTGGGAAGACATTTTTGCCACTTTTTGATGACTGTTTAACGAATTAGATGACCGCTGGGCTTCTTGTTGAAAGAATATTTGATGAGTATTCGCTAAGCCAAAATTGGAGCAACTTTTCACTTTTGACCCCTGTACAAACTGAAATTGACCTTTGTCACCATTTTTGCTGTTTTTACCCCATAACTCCATAACATTCAGTCATAGATAGTCCAAACTATACCTTTTTGGAATCTCTATAATCTGACAAATAATAAGGTATATGTTTCAATATGATTGGAGGATTTTTAAATTTTGACCCCTGTGTAATCCTTCATTGACTTGTCATGGTCCTCACAGGTCAAATCCAACTTGCCTCCACATCTGAAAATAAACCTTATGGTATGTACTAACTGTGGCAGTAATTTCAAGCTTTTATCCCAAAATTAACAATTGTTTGGCTATGCCACCTGACTATATAGACTTTTTGTGGTGAAAACAGTGGAATTCCCCCAAAATGCTTCTTCTCCTTCGGTTCTTGATGGATTTTGGTTCTGATAGTTTTGATTGATTAATCTAAGCACTATTCACAATTCTTCCTCATGAAATTTTGAATTTTTGGGAAAATAGTCTTTTTCTGTTGAAAACAATGAAATTCATCCAAAATGCTTATTCTCCTTCAGTTTCTGATACATTTTAATTCTGATGGTTTTGTTTGATTCATCTAAGCACTGTGCACAATTCTTACTTGCGGAATTTTGAAATTTTAAAGTTTGGGAGGAATATAGACTTTTGGTGGTGAAAACAGTGAAATTCACCCAAAATAGAGCATCTTCCCGAATTGCATGTTTGCTATGTTTGCTGAGGAAAAAAAATCACCAAAATAAGACACCATTCAAGAAAATTCACAGATTGTCGTAAAGATGTGGGAAGAGAACCTCAACTACCACCAAAAATATTTCCCGCAGTGTGTAAATTACTATCCCCCAAGACAGTTTACACACTGCTGTAAACATTTCATCTGGTAGTTCAGGTTTCATTCAAATGTGTATTTACATAATAGTGTAAATGCTAAAATGACCCTTAGAAAATTTACAGGTATTGGTAAAGAATTTTATATACAGTACGTCAATGATTTTCTTCAACTGCATAGTGTGGGGAAATAGCTTGGTGAATAAACCTGGATCACTGATTAACCTATTTCTTTTTTTTTTCTTAGGTGGCAAAATAGCTCGGGTCTGGCATGGTGAAATAGGGTCGGTCGGGTTATTGGAAACAAGATTTTTTTCTATTAGGCCCAGGTTAAATGTAGCTTTGATTGGAGAAACTGTGCATGGTGCACCACCAGTCACAGCTTCATGGTGGAGTGGAAGAGAGAAGCATTTTTCAGATAAGCCTATAATTCCTTCTGAGTTGTCATGAGCATCCTGATGGCTTCCCTCACTTTTCTACTTATTGCACAGTCACTCAGTTTTTGAGAACTGCCTACTCCAGACAGCTTTACCATAAAATACTGTTTGCATTTCTTGATGATTGATGGAAATGAAGTCCAAGACATATTCAGTGACTTAGAAATGTTCATGTATCCATCCACTGACTAGTTTGAAGAAAACTGGTCATATAACTAACTATAACTAATTAACATATAACTAACTAACAAACATATAACTAATTCAACAAGTTATGGCCTCTGAAAATTGTATGTGTGTAAAAATGGCTGTAATTCCTAAATGGTTAAAGGAATATTTTTGTTAAACCCCTTGAATTGAACCTAAAAGTCTGCACTAAACTCCACTGTGGTGGTGTGCAGAGGCAAAAATACAAAAATGGTGTCGCTGTCCAAATACTTATGGACCTGACTGCATAATGGCTTCCATCAGGGTTATTATTATTATTTGGTATTGTTTTGAACATCACTGACTTTTCATGGTGGTAAACAGTGAGCAGGTGTGAATATAAAGGTGACCTGATTCTGTGTCCTGAGACCAAAACACTGGAAAAGTCACAGTGATCCACTGAATTAAAACAACAGTGTGTAATGAAGGACGACGAGCTGTTTGATAAGTCATTGTGGCAATGCGTTAGCTGTTTTGGGCCCGCAGCTATATAATGACACCTGACCTGCGTGAGCGCGGTCTGGCTGCCACGGCAACTCATCTCCACACAGTACTTCCTGAATCAACGACGGCCAAAGAGACTTAACTGGCATGACCCTGTAGTGTGATAATGTTGCCAAAGCACGCTGTGAACACTGAAGAACACGCAGTATTTCCAGAACAGAACATACGCAGAATGGTACAAATTTGCAAATGTGAAAATCAGAACAGTAACAAAATGCTTGTGTAACTGCTGTGGTCAGTCACTGTTTGTCAGAGACAAACTGTGCCGCAAGAGTTCAGCTTTCTTTCATTTCTCCAATTAAGATCGGCACTTTGACCCGGTCTGAACAGTTCTTATCAAACTGGAGATGTTTGTGTGCAGTTTTTGGACAGCATGCAGTCTCTTTTGTGAAGCCAGGCTGTGATTACTCCGTATTTTGAGCTTTCTTTAAAGGGGTCATATTGTGCAAAATAATTTTGGATCAACATTTAACCATTATATATTGTTGGGGCTTTACAACCATAAATCATGAAGTTGGTTAGCCATAGTGTGAAATTATGGGAAAGAGTAGGTGCCATTCACCCATTCACACACCAGTGTCAAGAGGTTGCTATACAAGGCACTCAATTATACACCGGGAGTTATTTTCCTGTCTGATCAAGGAATTCTACCCATGATCCTCTGCTCACAATCTCTAAGCTGCCGGGTGCCATTTTGTCATGTGTTTGTGGATTTAGAAAAAGGTTATGACAGAGGTGCTGAGAGAGGAGTTGTGGTATTCTCTGAGAAAGTCATGAGTGGCAGAGAAGTATGTGAGGGTGGTGCAGGATATGTATGAGGACAGTATGACAGCAGAGAGATGTGAGTAGGTATAGCAGGTTCATGGTGGAGGTGAGATTGCATCAAGGATCGGCTCTGAGCCCTTTCTTGTTTGGAATGGTGATGGACAGGTTGACGGACGCTACCTCAATTTGTGCAATTTTCAGGGTAATGGAAACGCACCTACTTTCAATGAAGTTACTCTGTAACAGTGCCAAACGCTATGGAAATCATCTGTCTTTTTTTTTTTTTACACTTAATCCACATTATAATGTTCTGTATTTTTTGCTGCTGGAAGTGGGCTCAAATATGGTCAGCTTTTACATATCAGTTGCTCCATCTTTTAGTCACGTGTGGAATATTAACACAGCTTACAAACCAAACTTTAGATGCGTCATACTAAGGTTTATGTTTTTAGGACGCATCACCTTAGTGTCTGTGGGATCTTTTTGCCTACAGACTTTAATATCTGCTTTAAAGGTACCTGCTGGCCTATATTTGCTTGTTGAAAAGCCCTTTAATTAATACAAAACTGTCACTGTGCTCAGATCAGGTAGCTCAGTAGGGTATGGAGTTGGGCTACCAATATGTAGACCTGGGTTTGATTCCTGGTCATGATGCTTGTCTGTGTCCTTGGACAAGACACTTAACCTGCATTGTCCCAGTCCACCCAGCTGTAAATGGGTACCGGCCTAGGCTGGGGAAATATCCTGTGTGTGACTGCTGTCCCATTGAGGTGGCATCGTAGATTGTCATGCACTTCACGCTATGGAATCTGGGGATAAGCATGGGTACTGTTGCGTCTCAGGGCCTATATAGGACTTACTTACTTACTGTATAGACGTATTTTATTTTGTGTTCCTGTACCTGAAGCTATTTTGGTTTTTGCTGTGTCATAATTTAGTTGATTCTCAGACTGACTCAGGGTCAGCTGGATCTTTGTCTGACTGTGTCTGACTCTTTGTTCCTCGATGTGTTTTTCAGGTTGCAGCAGGATGTGGGATAAGATCACCTGCTGGCCCAGTGCCAACGTTGGAGAGGTGGTCACCATCCCTTGTCCCAAATACTTCGTCTACTTTTCCAAAGATTTTCATACACGTAAGAATGCAGCTTTCAAGGTGGAAGGTCCATATATATGTTTATTACAACCCCAAATCAGAAAAAGTTGGTACGGTATGGAAAATGCAGTGATTTTTACATTTACTTTGACTTTTATTTACTGGCAGACAGTGTGAAACCAAGATATTTCATGTTTTGTCTGGTCAACTTCATTTCATTCGTTAATATACATCCATTCCAGCATTTAAGGCCTGCAACACAAAAAAACAAAACAAGCAAACAAACAAACAAAAAAAACGGAAAAGCATTTAGCACTTTGTAATCTTGCCATTCCTTCTCACAAAACTTAAAAGATGTTTTGGCATTGAGCATACCAAACAATGAAGAATTTCAGGTTTTATTTTCTCCCAGTCTTCCTGCAAACACGTCTTAAGGTGTCTTAAGGTGTCATCGTTGTTGCATTTTTCTTTTCAAAATTCTCCACACATTCTCTATTGGGGACAGTTCAGGACTGCAGGCAGGCCAGTCCAGTACCGGTAATGTCTTCTTCCACAGCCATGTCTTTGTAATGTGTGCAGAATGTGGTTTTGCATTGTCTTGTTGAAAAATGCATGGATGTCCCTGGAAAAGACGTCGTCTTGAAGGCAGCATATGTTGCTCTAAAATCTTAGTGTATTTTTCTGCATTAATGCTGCCATCTAAGTGTAAATTACCAAGGGCACTGACACAACCCCATACCATGACAGGCCATGGCTTTTGGGCTTGTTGCTAATAACAGTCTGGATGGTCCTTTTTGTCTTTGGTCT
>OMMV01235011.1:0-12896 GCA_900302635.1 Chatrabus melanurus | reverse complement strand
GATATTTCCATAAGGGCAGTTTTCTTCTGGATCTAGTTTAGTAACTATTGAAGATAGCTCAAATCTGTTTGCACTTTAGTGAATTCGCATCGTCTCAGGAACACAATGGCGTTTGTTAAAAGTCTCTAGCACTATTAGTTATCTCACTGGAACGCGATATGTGCACGGCCCCTGCTAAAACCTTTTTGTTCATATCAACAGATCCAGAAGAATGAGGAGATCCAGATGAAATGTAGGTGAATGTTTGCCCATGGGATCCTCTCCAGGCACAGTGAACTTGAACTGTATCTGATGGGATTTCAGAATTATAAAACTTTTAAAGATGTTAAATGGGGGTTTTCAATGTTAAAATTGAAAGTGATGTCAAATCCGGATTCTGGATCAGATCCATATGACATTTGGTATGGTAACAGAGGTTGCCACTCTACATGTCGCCACCAAATTTCATATTAATCGCTCAAGAATTGATGGAGATATGAATTTTTTTAAAATCTCACCAATGATGAGGGAGAGGGATTTTCAGGTTTTTTTAAAAATTCCTGGATCCAGAACATGATAAGCGCGTTTTTCCCGTGGTCTCTAAGGGGAGGGGATGCCTGGAATGTGCACGGTTCTCCCCATCAATCACCCTTCCCTGACACATATGTAAACGATCTGTGGTCCACCTCCCGACCCCAGGGAAAGGTAGGGTTTCAATCACCGTTATCGGTAAAAGCAATTAAGAGCTGGGATAAACGGAGCCTCGCCAAACGTGCAGACTAAGTAGGATCTGGTAGCAAGAGGCTCCGTTCAATAAGGAATGGCACTGTGAGTGCGAGTAAAGATGACGTGGGAGGAAAATGATTAAACGTACACTGTGCTCAGCTTGTTCCTCTCATCACCAATAAACAATTATTAAACGAACTGTTGCATCTGTGCAGTTGTGTTTATTTCTGCCCCTTGAACAGATTAAACTCTGCACCTTCTGCGGTCCTGTGTGTGTGTTAGTGCCATTTGCTCCCACGCACGTGTCCATTCTGACATTTATTGAACCGAGTGAAGCAGTGGTGGAAATAAAAACATCACATTTTACATTTTAATGGGGGGGGGGGAATTGCTGATGGCACCAGCGTGGCACAGAGGTGACATTGGACGTGCCTGTCACAGATGTGTCTCCAGCACATGCTATACCCTTGACCTCCAGCAGAGATGAGCTCGAGGATATGTTTTTTTAAATTATTTTTAAAGCATTGTTTGCTGATGGCTCGGGTATAACTCGGCAGCATCAAAGCATCATGTTGTACCAGACGATGTGACGGGCGACTGCAGCCCCGCTCATCCTTTCTATGAAGCACTTTGTAACTCCTGCATAAATACTTTGTGTGTTTGCTCGTCTGTTTTTCAGTAACAATATTTAATCCTCTTTTCTGTTGGACAACTCATGCTTTCTCGCTCGGCACCGATTTCCCTCTCTGACATGACTCACACAGTCAGCAAGTCTCGGAAATGACTGTTTATTTTGCGAGTCAGAGTTGACAAAGCATATTGTTCCTCGAAGCTTCCCAGATTCTTCCTACGCCTCTTGTTGCTACACAAGTAGTGTGTGAGGACTCTTTGTACTTACGTGCCTCATTTCAGTCATCAGGTGTACGATCGGGTAAGGATTTGGACAGGAACACGGTTTTTGTCATTTTGGCTTTATACGCCACCACGATGGAGTTGAAAGGAAACAGTCGAGATGTGTTTGTAGTGCAGACTTACAGCTTTAATTCAAGGGGTTTTTAACAAACATATCGCATTAATCATTTAGGAATCAGACATTTTTATCCAGTCTCTAGGCTTCTGCGGCTGTGATTGGAGAAACTGTGCATAGTGCAACTTTTGTCTATTGCATCACCAGTTACACAGCTTGATGATGGAGTGGAAGGATTGTCTTTAAAGGATGATGTGAAATTTCAGCTACAGTTTGCCAGAAGGCACACGAGAGACTTGAGCCTAGATTTGATCTGTTTTCTCTCTTCCACTTGACTGTGAAGCTGTGACTCTTGGCTCATGTGATATTTGTGTTGTTATTTTATATTTTATTATGATATGTGTGAATAGACCCTATCACATAGCCAAAAATCGACTCGGAATGCATTGCGTCGTCAACTTCCGGAGATTTTGGAGGGCAACCGAATTTCCGGTCGCTTCCATACAGTGAACGGTTTCGCTTCGCAAGCGCCTTGGAAAATACGTTTTATTGTGGGATGTCCCATGAAATGGACAGACCACCTAGTGGTACTCCACCGGGAGCCCAACCCCGTGTCCGTCTGCTATGATGTCCCGCCAAGTGAACTTTCTGTACTTATGTCATATCTCAGGAACTACTTATGATAGAAACTTGTTGTTTGGCTCATATGAAAGTTCTTTGGAAGGACTTTCATGATATGTTAATTTGGTTGCTATGGTAACCATGGTTGCTAGTGAAAATTTTTTTCTTGAATATCTCAGCTTCTACTTAAGATAGAGACTTGATGTTTGGCTCTTATAAAAGGTCTTTGGAAGGGCTTTTATGCCATGTTGACATGGTTGCTAAGGTAAATGATAGTTGCTGGGGAAACATTCTTTTTAGAATATCTCAGGAACTACTTTTGATAGACACTTGATGTTTAGCTCATATGAAAGTTATTGTATATTGACTAAGTAATAAACAAAAAAAAAAAGGATCGTTTTGTTTCTGTGAAAAAAAGGTTGATTCATAATTCTTCCACCCTGGGACATCCCACCTGTGGGGGCTTTACACACTGCTTTTAGTTTCTACATGTGTCTACAAGAAAGCCGGGCAAGTTTATCCGATTTTGGAAGTGTGTGACTGAAGGTTTGGAGAGGACGCGAGAGCAGCCATCTACAGCGTATGGCTCTGTTGGCGATCTGAACCGGACAGCTGTGCCCTGGACACGTGACTTTGAAACAGTTACCACTGCTTCATGTTAGTGATGTTTATGCTCGCTGCTTATTGATTGTGGTTGGAAAAATGAAAGAATCAAAAAACACAAATTTGATGATAGCTTTTGGATGTTTACTGAGCCTCACGTCGAACTCGGAGAAGTTGGAAGTATTGAAGCAAACACTTCAGGACAAGTAAAATCAGCGAAATACGTTTGTGCTGCAGGGTATGTATTTACTATTTATTTCTTAGCTTGTCCGATCTACAATTATTCGATGTATTTTTAATTCTTGCTTCCTCAACACAGTGCGGGTTACAACACAACCAGGCGGAAGTACGGCTGTCTTGAAATCTCAGCAAAAAAAGGACAAAAACAATAGTTGGCTTGTAAGTGACTATATGCGATAGGGTCTATTAAAGCTGAAAGTCTGCACTACAACCACATCTTGTTTAATTTCAACTCCATTGTGGTGGTGTACAGAGTTAAAAATTACAAAAATTGGGTCACTGTCCAAATACTTAGGGACCCGGCTGTATAAGCTTTAGTGGAGATCCGCTCATAAATGTAGAGACGCACTAATCCATGTTTGGTCTTCTGATACTTACAGTCAAAGTATTGGATAGTGATGGTTACGAATCCAAAACTTGAGCATAAAACTTGTTTAGTAAGAGATGGAGAGTATTTTTTATTTTTTTTTGTATGAGAAACTAATCCAACATGGTTATATTTGATTTAAATGAAAAAAAAAATCTGCTTCTTCAGAAATTCTAACATGATGTATGAAAATTTGCAAAAACAAAATACTGTTTCCATGCAATTCATGTCATGTTCTACCACCCTAAATACGGTCCCTTCCAAAAAAAAAAATTGGAACAACAATGCCAAATCATTTGTTTTTGCTGTACATCGAAGGCATTTTGGGTTTGATATCAAAAGATGGAATTTGAGAAGGCAGTTTAGAATGTCAGCTTTTATTTCCTGGTGTTTACAAATGACACAGAACATAGAACCTTTTGTAGCAGACCGACGCGTAATAGACGGGTGTTTCTTGTGGTCCTGTTGTGTCGTTTCACATTGAATGATTGAACATCCAGTACTGCAAAACCTTTGTTTGTTTTTTACGGGTTGTTCATAAAAACATAAGATCTGCCCACGGGATAAAAAGAGACATTGCACAAATGCTGGAGATAACTGACACAACAATTTGCAATGTCCTGAAAAAGAAACCACTGGTGCATTGTTTGACAATTGGACTATGTGACTGTTTGGACATTTTTATCTCCTGTGTAACGTCATAAGCCCCACATGGTAAATCATTGCATGAAATATCATCTTGGTCTGTCGATCGAAGCGGGAAATATTTAACTCGGGAGAAGCTCTGCTCTCTGAGAACACTGAGGCTCAGCATGCAGGCTTATAGCTGAGCGGATAAGTGTCAAATCGTTCACATAGTGATGCAAGCATGAAATTTGGCATGTATGGTCCTTCTGTGGTATTCTTTAAGAAAAAACCCGTTAGCAATGTAAAAATCCAATATGGCGGTCATATTTTTCAAAATGGCCGCCATAGACGGCACATACCGTATAAAAAATGTAGGTAATATTTTTGCATTTGTTGTCTATATGCATGTAAGCCTGCATGTTATGTTAAATTAAAAGGATACATTAGTCTACAGAGTCAAAAAATAGACATGAAAACTACTTGAGAGCCATTGTCAAATATGTTTCTTTGGTAACGTTACATATATACAGACTTAGGAAGTAAAAGTGTCCCGCAAATTATATAGGAATTCCAGTGATGACACAATGATACAGGTTGACATAATCTAATATTACAGAATAAAAGCATAGCTTTCAAATGTTTTAATCAGGGTTAAACGATATACACATATACAAAACAGGTAAATGGACATTTACTCAGTCTCTGGTTGAACAACCTCGGCACAAAAATGCCTCTGTAGTCGTTAAATATGTGTCTGTTAGTTGCATGAATAGCTGGAGAAGCAAGAAGTACTACATAATCAATACAACAGACCACTAAATGAAAAAAACAAGAAACAAATTGCATGCCTGAAGGTGTTATAATCATACAACAGCACAACTAAACGAGCAACTAAATGGTAATATTGGGTCCTTGGCAGCCAAGTTGAAAAAATGATGGCCATATTGGATTTCGGAATGGCTAACATTTTTGTAAAAGGTACCCCGAGGAGTTCCTTCAGGCCAAATTTGGTGCTTGCTACACAAAGTGAACGATTCGGCCAAAAAAGGTACTTAGCTGCCCTGCTACATGATCCAATGAGATTGATGAGTGGCTACCTGAAGGCCTGCCGTCACACCTTGGTACACCATAGTATATTTCAATCGATTCAGGGTATCCATGTATCGATGTAGTCATATCTATTACTTTAAAACTGATTTTCCATTTGTATCGGTTAATTGTTACAGGCCTACCATTTAGCAATTACAGACATTTTGATACACCGTTCCCAGGCTTCTGTGGCTGTGATTGGGGGAAAAACTGCGCATACTGCAACTTTTGTCTTTTGCGTCGGCAGTTATACATCTTCATGGTGGAGTGGAACAGAGATTGATTTTCTTAAATAGATGTCAAATTTCAGCTAAAATTTGCCAGAAGCCACATTGGAGACTTGTATCTAGGTGTGATCTGTTTTTTTGGATGGAAATCCTTCTTCCACCAAACAAATTAAATTAGTCAAATCCCAATATTGACTGACTGAAGAGACTAATTGTCCTTTTTGTTGACACGTCCGAATGTTTCAGTAAAAGTACATTTTCAAAATTATCATGTTCAGAGTGTCAAAAAGTCTCGTGCGTCTCGTACTTTGTACAGAGGCCGATCGCGACCCTTTCGTCATAAATGCGGCCGATTGTTGCGCTCGGCGGCCGATTTCGCAGCGCGATGATCAGACGGCAGCCGATTCTTGTATCAAAACACAAGAATAGCCAGCGGACGCGGGCCAAACGTGTGGGTGTTGCCTACCTGCTCAGAATCACTGTACATTGGTGTGTCGAACGCCTCTCCCACATTGGCAACAGTCCTGCTTGTTATAATGGAGTGCTGGATAAATGGCCCGGCCGTGCTGGCACCATGTTGTGGAAAGCTGTGATGCGTTTGAGTTCCGCTACCAAACTCTGGGAACGAGATTTTCGCCTTACATTTTGGTTCATGTGAATACCATAAATTTTTTTTTTTTTTTCATTTTAGTAATTGTATCTTCGGCCTCCATACTTTGGAGATGCATATTTTCAAACTGTTGAAAATGCATCTGCAACAATCTGAGTTGTGTTTCTCCGGTGGTCATTATTTTGCCAAATGTAAGCCAATTATACAGTTTTTGGCCTCCTTCAAGATTTATATTGATATATTTCCCAAGTTTGTGTCTAAACCTTTTTTTCAGGAGGTTGGTGAGCGACGATTTCAAATGACTACGTGGAGGCCGAAAATGGCAACCGGCAAAAAAGTATGGAGGCTGAAATTATTATTTTTTGACATGTTATTGGTGACTGTGAAAATCGAAATCCTCCGAAGCGGAGTTGTTATAGCAGAACTGAGTCATGTTGTATATGTGCACATAGTGTTTTAGTACTATATTACACCGAGACAGAAGCTTAACTTTCAACCCCAGAAGTATCTTTGCATCCAGTTCCAAACATGACTACATTGCATTTTAACTGATGTGTAAAATCCTGCTCACAGCACGTGGCGGTGTTCCTGCTGTGCGCTGCTTATTGTAAAGCTGAACGTGTGTGTAAGCCTCAGCATTTGCACGTCGGCGCACTCTGACATTCTGGCTGGCACATTAATGCCGGTTATTATCATGAGTTACGACGTTCCGTCAACGCCTGCGTATAATAGAAAATAATCATCCTGAATTTAAGCCATTCAGAAAAGCTGTGTGCTAAGAAGCTCAAATCTAGTCCTATCAAAGCGTTGTGCAGCCTTTGCCTCCTTCCTGGTCACTTCCCAAAGCCTTTGAAGTCGACCTTAACACCGGCCGCTGGGAAGATGAAGATGAGACGAGTGTAACTCTCAGGCAGTTCTGGCGTAACACTAAGCCTGATTTAGCAAGAAAAAGGTTTTTTTCCACATTATTAGAGGCTCCATGGAAACCTTTTGCCTCACCAGATAAATGGTGAAGCTTTCAAACTGGTTCTGACAAGGAGAAACCTTCCTGTGAGGTATTCAGGCCTGCTGCCGTTTTTTATTTTATTTTTATTTTTTGATGGGGGAGGCCAGAAAGTCTAAAATCTCATGCACGTTGCCATCATGCAGCTGCAACATCCTCAAGCTGAACCGAATGTGCCTCTTCTCACAAAGCATAAAAAACCCTGTGTATATGAAAGGTGATTCAATATATAAAAATTGTATTGTTTTGTTTTGTTTTAATATTCTGGCTAGAAGGGTGTATATTTAATTTGTGTGCATATGCATTACATTTGCCATATTTTCCGGACTATAAGTGGCAATTTTTTACTAGTTTGGGAGCTCCTGTGACATATTCCAAAGCGACTTATATGTCAACAAATAGGGGTGTAACGGTACACAAAAATTACGATTCAGTATGTTTTCAGGACATTGGAAACAAGAAACACAACATTAAATGTAGCCTAGGCTAGTGTGTGTGACTGAATAGTCTTTCCAGATTTTTATAAAATGTTTTTTTCTTGAATTATTGTTAAATATATGTTTCAAAAATATATGCGACTTATACTCCAGTGCGACATACGCGTTTTTCCTCTTCATGATGCATTTTTGACAGATGCGACTTATACGCTGGTGCAACTTATAGTCCAGAAAATACAGTGCATTACTTTGCATGAACGTCAGTAGCGAGTTTATGCACATTTAGCAGGTTGCTTTTTGCGCTGTATATGTGCATCTCCAATGGGATTCTCTGCTCACTTAGCTTAAGCCCGTATCTCACGGAGCGGCGAATGCTGACGAACGTTATGATTTTTGGGTTTCGTTAAGGTTCGTAAAAGGTTGCAAAACAGTTCTCAAACAGTTTTTAGGGTCGCAAACAGTTTTTGTTGTCGCACAGGAATTTTGAACATGTCCAAAATTTCTTTGCGAATATATTTTTCTGCAAACAGTTGTAAGCATTTGCAAACTGTTGTAAAACGTGTCGCTAAAGTTATTTTTGACTAGCAAAAGCTGCAGCGGCAGCCAGACAAAGCGATTCTTACCTCAAGGGCAGCAGCACGTCGGGCAGAAGAATGGCGCTCATGACAGAGGTGAGTCCTGATTTTCGCCAATGTTCGTCAGAAAAGCGGCAAATCCAAAAATCGCTACGTTCTTCTGCATTCTCCGCTCCGTGAGATACTAGCTTTAATGTTTTATAATTGAGCCAGGTGTCTACTCTACCATCACAGGATGTTGTTTGAATATATGGAAAAGGGTATTAATATTGTTTCTAATTGGACTCAAACACAGAAATGTTAATGCAACCAACACTGTTGTAACTGAACACGGGTCTGGAGGAACAATGACACTTTTTTACCATAAATAAATATGTCTGATTATTTGAAACACTTAATTAGCTGTTTCATGCCTCTCCGATAAATTGAAAAGTTCCAATGGAAACACAAATTTTCAAAAGAAAGCCAACTACAACATGGTACCAATCCAAAATACCTTAGCCTTTAAATGTGGTTTTTGGGCATATTTCTGGAAAGCAGGTGGTGTTTGCCATCTTGGAAAAAATTCATCAGCTATGCGGTGAGTGGTGAGTACTGCCGTCTCCTTATAAATGTGGGGCGGGACAACACTTTCACAAATCTCATGCATAAAACTTGCACACCTGGCCAGACTGGGAAGGTAACCGCGGACTCGGTGCACAGAGGGCGTGTTGCTTCATTTTCTACATGGGATGCCATTAAGTCACAAAATCTTTACATTGAAAATAGTTGTTGGCTGCTAAATTAATGTTTAAAATGCCATTTAGGGCACCTTTTAAAGAACTGTGTTAGAACAGCGAGACCACTTTTTCTTGTCTGTTTGATACATAAATATATCAAATATTAAAAACATCAATTAGAAGGGCTCCTTAGAGCACATGTCTGCCAGAGTATTCATGGCCAGCCCTCTTCCAGTAGATAGGGGAGGGCATTAAATATTTCTGATGTCATAAGACAAGAATGTTTAAAGAAAGGGGCAAAAGGGAAACCAATCGGACAATATTAAATGAAAAATTTTCAAAAACTGAGGCAGATCTAGTGTTGTGTGCCGTTTATATATAAAAAATTTTTTAAAAAAACCCTTGTATTTGTCTGACCTTCCAACGTGCTGGTGCAGTTATTGCTGGTGCTATTTCACATCATCCAGGATCATTTCTGGATCAAAACACGCCACTCAGATTTGCCGGATTCGCACCATTCACAACAATAGCTGACATCAAAACATATTCTTAACGGACACAAACCGACCTTTTGCGGCGTTTCGCTTCGGTTTCAGAAGACTTGGGACAGTTCCTCAACCATTGCTGAGTCGATGTCGTAAATCTCCAGGGTTTCATTGCGCGCATGAAGACTGAAGAAGACCCCGCATGCACATCCCAGAGAATGCAAGACCGTAGTTTGTCAAGTTTGGGTGTCCAAATGTCTTTGTCAATGTGGAATCCCCGAATAAAGGAATGAAATTCAAATGCACTGCTTGCCGTTTCCTCAGCATTTCATTGCAAGGCTTCGTGCGCTCAAAAGACTGATTTCTAAGTACCCTATGTTCAATAAAAAGAATTTAGCACACAGTGCGCTTAAACGAAGGTATCCAGTATATGTTCGTCAAATTGTTGGTGATGTTGTAAAGAACCGGTTTGTGATGAAATGAAGGTAGCCGTTATATGGAGTGCTGTGTCTGCGAGTCACAAGGGAGCCATCGCTTTAAAATGGTTTTAATCGCGCTGGATGTTCAAGTTTAATGCAAACTTTGAAAGAGAAAGTACTGTGTGTGTGTGTGTGTGTGTGTGTGTGTGTGTGTGTGTGTCCATAAAAGTGCCTCTGCACAAGGCTGAACCAACATTTCGCGTGTCTCCTTTTTCAAAGCAGGCAACCTTTATGAGAGAAAGCCGACTGAATAAATGCAAACGCGAGGATTTTGAAATAAAGTGCAGCATTTTTTTCAGTCGCCTTCATTCATATCAAAGGCCTGTGTTTAATGTTCTGAAGTGTACGGGGAAAATTGAATGTTTTCCTCCTTGTGCAGCAGCTCCCATTGCAAACTTCATTTCAGCGCCTTCATTATGGAGCCCACTCTGCTTTTAAATAACTGTTAATCTTGTCCAAGCATTAAATCTGAGCTTGCCGGATCATCGTGGCACGATGTTGACATGTGCATGCAGTGGTGATGATTTACATCACAGAGGAAGAAATCATTTCAAGTCATATAACAGTGTATTGACTTTTTTTCATTGAATATGCATGGTGCTGGTTAAATATAACTAGTTACTGATATTTTATTCCTAAAACGGTGAGAAAAAAGTCAAACTCTGAATTACCTGATTTCCTCTGCAGGCGAAACAAAATGTAACGATGGAAAAACGCCTGACAGCAGTGATGTGCTGGAAATCGTGTTTTGGTGATTACATCATTCAGTCATCAGGTTGTGTTTGTTTAGTGTTGATTGAAAATGAGTCATTCATATCTCTCCTGCCTGTGTGTGTGTGTGTGTGTGGGGGGGGTCAATTAAAAACCCTATTGTTTCACTTTTTATTTTCCATGTGTTTGGTGTTGGATTACAGTGGGCAGCGCAGGTGGCTTTAAGGGTTTGGACAGTGGTCCCCAAAGTGTGGGCTGCGGACCCTCGGTGGGCCGTGAAGGTACTGCTGGGCGGGCCGTGAGAGGGCATTAAAAATAAATTAAAACAGTCTTTGTTTCATTTTTGTAATAAAGTTTAAAATTACCTAAAAAATGTATATAATATATATCTAAATATCTGTTATTCTTCATTTATCTGACCGAATTTAACATATTGTATTATATGGAAATAGTTCATCTTAGTCTCATGCGTCAATCAAAATTGTGATAAAAGTGCCTGCAAAGTGAAATCCAATCTGTTTTGAAATTGTCAAACCACAGAAAAACATATTATTAACCACCTAGCCTAATGTTAATGATTTAAAAAAATAAAATAAAAAATAAAATAAAAATCGCTACGTGATTAAAATGAGGTTTTGTGTAAAAACGAGCACTTTGCCCGCTCTCTCTCTCTGGTCTCTGACGGTGTGGGCGTCTTGGCTGAAGGCACTGAAACCACGTCCCAATCGCGTGGGGAGGTGGAGGGTGCGGGGGCAAGGGTTTTATTTTATTTATTTATTTATTTTTTAAATTTATTTATTTTTGTTAAAGCTTTATTGAGCAAAACGGAACATACAGTCAGAGAGAGATGGAAAAAACAGTCCATAGTAGACTACAATACACCATTTGAAAGGAAACTTTCTACTTTCGGCTTCTCCCAATTTCAACTCTGGGTCGCCACAGCAGATCCCACATGGATCTGCGTGGAGATTTGGCACAAGTTTTACGCCGGATGCCCTTCCTGACGCAACTCTACATTACATGGAGAATGGGCAGGGGTGGGGTTCGAACCGGGAACATTCTGCATTTAAAGCAGTCGCGCTAACCGCTAGGCCACCACGCTGCCCTATCATTTCAAAGGAAACAAAAGAAATAAAACAAACAGGAGGTTTAGTATAACGGTTAGGTGAATTGGTGACTCTAAATTGACCGTAGGTGCGAATGTGTTTGTCTGTCTATGTGTGGCCCTGCGATGGACTGGCGACCTGTCCAGGGTGTACCCCGCCTCTCGCCCAATGACTGCTGGGATAGGCTCCAGCACCCCGTGACCCTTAATTGGATTAAGCGGGTATTGAGAATGGATGGATGGTTTAGTATAACTGTTGTCTAACAAGACTCAAAGTTTGAGCGAGATGACCAGAGAGTATTTTTCTTCTTCTTCTTCTTGTTTAACTTCAGTTGGCAACCAGCGTAAAAGGTGCATTACCGCCACCTACTGCTCTGGAGCAGAGATTCAAATCGGCTCCAGCTTTATATAGGCGGATACTCTGCAACGCCTCTGCAAGTGAAACCGTGGTGCGTCATACGGTTCGGTTTAAGCCACCTCCCACCAAAAATCTCTGGTGAAACACAGAAATCCAGTCAAACTCAAAAAATAATTAAATAAAAATACACGTGGTTCAACACATTTTAACATAAGATCAGCAAAGCATTTCTAGCATGTATAATGTGTTTTGAAGCAAATCTCTGAATTTGCTCAACAGGCAGGCTTTGGGTGTACCCCAAGCGATTTTCGGATTTCAGTCTGGGCCCTGAGGTTCTTAAATATGGGAATGGCTGGGTTAGGAGTTAGACTACCAGCCTCCAGGCCAGGGTTCAGCCTTGCATACACAGCAGTCCACAGAGCTGCAATCGAGTGATGATCACTAATTCACTTCTTTGATTTCTTACAGAAGGACATATGGCTCAGTGTTTTGTATCATGCAGTCTGTGAGGCAGTTTTCTTAATCAGTAACTTAAACAGTGAACCACGGATCAAAGCAATGGTCAGTCATAGTCACCAGACTAACCGTTTGACGTCCTTCCAACACTCGTATGAATAATGCGGTCATTCATAACATTAGAACTATAAATGTTCTGAATTTGCTGTGCAGCAGCATCAATATGAATAAATTGTCACTAACTGTATGGAAATATGTCACTTCAGTTATATATTTGAGAAGACTTGACATTTAAGAGGTCACCATTGTGGGCATGGACACTTGGCCTGAATGTGTCCACTGTGCCTCTGTGCTTTGTCACGATGTCGGTCTGTTGTGGCGTTACAGTCTGTCTCCGTCTCTGCAATAACTCATCATAATGGGATTATATGTTCTGTCCGTTTCAGGACAGTGGGGCCTGGTCCATTGGATTATTTGTTTTAAGCAGCCTGACTATGAACAACCAGACCTGC
>OMMV01235005.1:0-16395 GCA_900302635.1 Chatrabus melanurus | reverse complement strand
CTGATACGTTTGCTTTTTGTGTACTTCGTTTGGCTTTACTTCCTGTTCATAGGCACTCGGGCTTCCAGATTCACATGCACGCTTATTTCGTTATGGATTGAGTCACGAACTGAGTCACGAAATATGTAACAGTCCCTCGCACCAGTGCCAGATTGTCTTGCTTCTATGACTGCTTTGTCACATTTGTATCTGGAGTTTTATCTCCAGTTGCTGACCCACACTGCCTCCTTGTGTTTCCTGAGCTTAATCTGCCGTTTTGGGATTTGTCTACCTAGTATGATTGATTACTGTTTTGACCCTCTGCCTGTTTCTCTGGATTACTCACCCAGCCTATTTCCACATGGACCACAATACTGTAAGGACTCTTGTCTTTGTGTCTTTTGGCTGATTCAGTTCCATCAAATGTTAACCAATTCCTACAGCTGACTGACCAGCAGACAAACCATGAGGGAAGCATGAGAGACCTCCACAGCTGCGTCGGCAGACCAGGTAGGATAAACTACTGACATTTCAGCAACTGAGAACACAAAAGGCAGGGTTTAAATAGACTGGGAGGTGATTAACAATAATGCAAAAGAGGTATGAGGGCAAACAGGAAGAAGAAGAAAATCCTATATAGGCCCTGAGGCCTGTTGGTTGCCGATGCTCATCTTCAGATTCAGTAGCGTGAAGCGATGAAAGTCTATGCCTCCCCCTGGAGTCCTGTTCAGGGAGAGGCATAGACTCTCTTTTTGAAGTAAAGTGCCTGTCTGCCACTGTATCTTTAACCCCTAGACTTGGCTGCATAAAAAGTAGTAAAAATAGTTTATTAGGGTTGGGCAATGTCTACTTAATTGGTATACCATGATGTGTGCCATAACGCATGATGCAGGGAACTCTTGCTTTCTTTGATTAATATTTTCTGTGCTTGAAAGTGAACATTGTTGTAGCAGCTCGTTCTGACCAGACCACCTGAGTGTGTGGCCGAGTGAGTTGGCTCCATGCCACTCGGACTCCCTGCCTTGGCACACCACACATTTGGCTCGTGAGTGGTTGGCACATCTCAACCTTTAAACCTTTAAACATACAAATAAAGACTTGCCCCATCCTGAAAGGTATAGTAGGCGATCCTGGGAAAAAAAAGTAAAGGTAAGCAAAATTTTGAAAATGCGAAGTCTAAAAAGTCCAAGGGCGGCATGGTGGTTTAGTGGTTAGCACTGTTGCCTCATAGCTAGAAGGTCCCAGGTTTGCTTCCAACCTGGTCCTTTCTGTGTGGAGTTTGCAGGTGCTCCGGCTTCCTCACACTTCCAAAGACATGCAGGTTAGGTTAATTGGTGACTCTAAATTGACCATAAGTGTGTGGCTGTGTTCGTCTGTCTATATGTGGCCCTGCGATGGATTGGCGACCTGTCCAGGGTGTACCCCGCCTCTCGCCCAATGACCGCTGGGATAGGCTCCAGCACCCCGTGACCCTTAATTGGAGTAAGCTTAGTATAGAAAATGAATGAATGGAAAAAAAGTCCAAGCCCCTTCCTCCAAATCACAACAACACACATTGCCTGCTCACAGGTACAGAGAACTGGATAGGTTCTTCTCATAACTACAAAACACCAAAATAACCTACATCACCACTCATCTGAGTGGCTTTTCAAAAACTGGTTTTCTTTTGCAACTAACAGTTGTTGCTGGTACCTTCTCTGCTATCATGCAACTAGTTCACTGGATTTTCTTCCCCCTTATTCCATTTATTGGCGGTTGGCAGCCGAAGTGGTGCATTACCACCACAAACACACATGATATGAACCTGCAGGAGCATGGCTTCTCACAACAGTCTCAAACACACACACATGCACACAGCAAAACTACTGCAAGGGCAGTGTTTTGTTTTTTTTTAATGACTTTTTTTAACTACTGAAATCACAAAAACATGCAATCAGGCTACATCATAGCTCTTCTCAAGAGCTATGACATAGACCCTGGTCACGTATGCTGAGTGCATGAAATTCTCTGGTACGTCCAGGGCAAGAAGAGAGTTTGACAGTCCAAAGGACTAATGATTTGTCATGGCCCGTACAAGATGATTGGATGAACTTTTTACAGCCCTGCGGCTGCCACAGGTGATATTTATTTTTCATTTTGATGTCAAAGCATTTATAGGTTATTAATAGGTTGCTATCGGGGTACAAAGAGGATTTCAAGTAATATAGCTAAAAAATGCTTCAGAATTTATCTCTTGCCATACTTTTAATTTTTGCACTCTCTGGCTGCCACTCCTTTAAGTAAATAATCATCAGTGCTCAATTTGATCTCTGGGGAAATTTCTCACGGTCCGCCATTATTTTTTTCTTGAGACCGTTTGAAACTGAGGTTGATGTCACGTAATACTCAGATTATGTCTACAAGGGTACTTCAAAAAGTTCTCAGCCTCACCCAGAAAACGAAATTTTGTTCTTGCATTATTTTTCAACATTTCTCCCTTAACTTCAATGCACTTGGTTCACTGATGTTCAAGCTTCGCTATCCCGTGAGCTTCCAGATACTTTTGTTTCTGGGTGAGGCCGAGAACTTTTTGAAGTACCCTCATACAATACATTGCGCTCTCTGCTGAATGAAAGTAGTACTACATTTCCACCAGCAATTGAATTTGAATTATATCGATTCTGGACTTTAAATTATTATTATTATTTTTTAAATCTGGAATTAAAAAAAAAAAAAAAAAAATGTTTTTTTCCCCCACACCCCAATTGTGTACTGTGGCTTATAATGTAGCATGACGTGAAAAGTAATCAATTTACAAGATGATCATCAATGAAACCTGCTTTGAGGCTTTTCTTCATGTTAGAACCCATGTCCATGCGGAGTTTTATTGGTTATTTTTTGGCAGTGAATACAAAATATGTACCCAAGACTACTTTTTCATTTGGTTATCTATATTACAATACCCACTTCATCAAGACTAACGCACCCTTCACTGACCGTCAAATGTTTTACCGTTGGCCTCTCATTAGGGTAAAACCATATCTCACTTCGTTTCTCAGGGTAACCCATTGTTTTATGCAATTTTCTCACTTGCTTCAATTTCAAATTCGCTGCCCCTCCATTGTTCTTTTCCCGTCATGCATTGCACATATCCAGACCATCATGATGCAAACGTCCCCCTCCACAGCCATGGTGTTATGACAACAGTGCCACAAAAGCTCAGCATTGAGCATGCACTTATAAGCACACACACACACAGACAGCCTCATGGCAAAGATCTACACTTTAGCTACACTTTTCTTGGATTTTAACAAACTCGGGATTTTGGAATTATTCTTGGACTTACCAACAACAGTAAGTATTCGGCACACTGCAAAGTACATGCCATGCTTTTGTGACTGTGAAAGCTAACGTAGTTTTCAAATTTGCACCGGCAATTCTTCCTCACACCTGTGGAATCTGTACTTAAATTATTATTAATTCAAGGAGATACTAAAAGGTATTCTACTTTTCAGAGGTGGAAGAAGTGTATAAAATAGATATCAAAAACTCACCATGGCTAGAAATTTATTCCTGTGCTTTGCACGGGTTATTGTTAGTGACATTTATATTCCTGTGATGTGCAGTCAGGTATTTGGACAATTTCACTTTTTGTAATTTTGACTCTGTATACCACTACAATGGAGTTGAAATGATACAATCAAGACGTTCAGCTTTAGTTCATCGGGTCTATCAAAAAATACTACATTATGCATTTTTAGTCAATCCCTCCATTTTGCTGAGGCCTAGTCCACGCGGCTGCATTTTCGTTGGGAGTGTCGGCTTGAAACTAATACAGCACATGACTATTTCTGAAAATATCTGCGTCCACATGAAGCTATGTTTGTTTTTTTCTTCGACATTTGGGGCGCACTGTAGTGCAGATCAAACGGAAAGGGTGTCACGCTTTGCCATAGTGTGACAGGAGGCTGATCGTGGCTGATTAGACTTTAATTGAAAGGTCAAATGTTCTAATAACATCATTGTAATTTTTTTAAGGCACTGGCCAACTGCTCCAATTATTCACTGCATTGTGGAATTTCCAACTTGGTATCCTGTTAAGATTTCAGAAATGAATTCTTTTAAAGTTCCATAAGTATTTAGACAGGTGGAAATAGCCACACACATACAGCTGACTTTTACATACAAGATATACATATGCAGACATATACATACATATATATCAGGACTCGAAATACCCACCTGCAACTTGCAATTTGCAGAAAAATTTTCAAGGTTGCAGAAAAAAATATATAAACAACTTGCAATTTTGCAGGCAAAAAACTTCGGAAACCCCGACAGCTACCTCGGCAGTGATCGTTAGTTTCTGCCCAAGCTGCAGGGCTCTCCCCAAAGAATGGAATAATGGCTCTGTGCCATCATACTGATTTTCAAAATTAGGGTCTTCTCTTCTGTTTTTCCTGGTGATTTTGGTTAACTTCGTCAAAACTCGCTTGATTCAAGCTTCAGAGCGTCAATTTTCGCTGCCGCTGTTATGCTGAGAACAGTTTGCCTGTCTCGGGAGCATGCACCACAAATATTTGTAACATATGATTTTTAAAATGCAAACAAATACAAATACTTTGTGGTTTTGAACACAGTTTTTTATCAAGGACTCATGTACATTTAACATTTAACAGTTCAAAAGAACGGACATGAACGTGTCAGTTGTTTGTGCTTTTGATAAACTAACTGTGTATTCCTTCTTCATTTTGTACTCACATAATGATAATCTACTTTCGGCTTCTCCCAATTTCAACTTGGGGTCACCACAGCAGATCCCACTTAGATCTGAATGTCTGAAAAAAAATCCTTGAACGCAGCAATGTAAAACACACGGCTGAACGCTCAGCGTCTGTAGAGCAGGGGAGATTGGGAACAGTTGTTACTTTTTTTTAATTTGTAGCATATCTACCTATATGGTAGATATATGGTAAAATAAAATTTTTATCTCTATATTTGATTTGAACTTACAGTGTAATGTTATTTTATTTAAGGATTTTTGAAATTAAAAAAAAAAAATTGACAGTTTTCATATACAGTACCAGTCAAAAGTTTGGACACACCTTCTCATTCAATGATTTTTCTTTATATTTATTACTTTATATTTACTGCTTTTGGATGGTGTCAATATTTTTATGCAGATTAAAAGTTTAATTAAACTTCAAGTATCCACAAATTGCATCAGTGTTTAATCATGTTTATTTATATCACAGTTTGATAAAAAGATGCTTTGAGCATTAAATTAATCATAGACTCTAATTTACATAATGTAAAGTACATTCTTAAGACTTACAAAGCTATGTATGATGATAATCACCAGGCTGAGAGGGTTGTAGCAGGCCAGGAACAGCAACGTCGGTATTTGAAGAAAGTTTTTCCAAATTGCAGAAAAAAAATTTGACAACTTGCAATTTTGCAGGTAACTGAAAAAATGTATTTCGAGCCCTGCAACCATATATAACTGTTAAAGGTAGATATAACGTGTTTTTTTCCCCCTGCTGGCTAGAGCCCTTTAAAGTTACTTTCAGTATAACTGACTGCAACACAAGTTCTTTTAAAAATTATTTTCAGGTCAAGTCCGTAGTCGTAGAATTGAATACAACACATTTTTCACATTCACACAAACCAATAAAGCAAAGAAATTGGAATTCTATTTATGCAGCATATTTCTGTACATCTGTCTAAATATGAGTGCGAGAGGAGCTGCAGCTAGAGAGTGACTGATACTGTCGATTTGTAGCGCTGCACTTGGGAGACCTGATTTCACAGCGCAGGGCCCCCCCAGCACTTTCAGTGCGGCACCGAACACAAACGCGCTTAACTGAGAGTGATACTATAAACCCAAACTCATCATGTGCCAAGATTTCACTGTCACAGTTAAAAAGTTACTGGATCCATAAATCACTCTCTTAATCAGTGAACAATATAAAAGCTCAACACAGCCAAGGAGCCAAAAGATGGTCAGGTCTGGATGCATGTGCTGGTGCCATGCGTTGCTGCATCCACCACATGGCAACCACCCAGGCAGACATACAGATATCAGAAATACAGATGTCAACTGGTCAGGTCAAGACTGGAAGCATGTGCTGGTGTCATGCATCGCTGCATCCACCGCATCACGGATGCCTTGGGTCCTGGTTGGCAACCACCCAGTCCTAGTCAGACAACCGGTCCATCCCTACCGCTTGAAAGTAACCGTCTATCTGTTGCAGCCAGATGAAACATGGGCGTCCCCTTGGCTTTCTCCAGCTGCTGGGTTCCTCAACACTGAAGCACCTGTGTGCTGCATCATGCTCAGAGAAACACGCAACGTGGTCCAAATGTCGTCGCTGAGCTTCTCTCACAATGCAAGTGACACGACTCATCTGAGTCTCCCTAAATACCCCTTTGTTTGACACAGTCATTCCACTGCTACCCAAGGATCCTCCAAAGAGACTAAGTACCAAAGACATCTAGTCGTCACCTTAGGTTACTGGTTAGCATCCAAGTCTCACAACCATACAGTAAGGCAGGTAGCACCAGGACCCTAAAGACTTGGACCTTCATCCTCGTATCAGCATCGCCAAACACCTCTGTCCAGCGACCTCATGACTCCATAAGCTCTTCCTGAGTGTCTCCCTATCTCAAAGGCTGAGGACCCAGAGATAGGAATGTTACTGTCGAGATAAGTGAATATCTCTGCAAGTTCAACACTTTCACTACCTACAGATACACTTCTGATGGCCGAGTCCAGGAAGTCATCGAAAGCTTGGATCTTGGTTTTCATCCAGAACATTTGCAAACCTAGACACTCCGATTCCTCGCTCGCCTTCTCAAGTGCTGCATCCATTGATTTTACAAAGATCACAGCATCGTCCTCAAAGTCAGTCAGTACCCGTAAATCTTTCCTCGCCAACAACGGCGCCGAAGCCATTGCTTTCCACAACCCTAACCCAGCACCTAGTCCACGTGAGCCCTGAACAGTACGGGAGCCAGAACACATCGCTGACAAACGAATCGGTGAATTAAACCACACTATAAAAGCTCGTCCCATCACCGTGCACACATTAGAAATCCTGACGGCTTTCATCAACATTTACAGGGAAAAGAGGAAGAAATAAAATTCATCAAGTAAGCAACAGTGGCATTCTGGGTAGTAGCACAACAGCATTGGGATTCTGGGGAAAAAGGTTACAGGAAAAGAGGAGCATCTCTGCTGGAGTCGTGGCATATTGCTGGAATGGATGTAAAACATGCAGGGGGACACTTTTATTTACATTATGAAATGTCAGGCATGAAATACTTTGGTGTGTCAGACAGGCGGATTCAGGCTGACATATTGTCCGCCAGTGTGCCATGTTTACTCTTGAGCTTTGATTGTTTCAAGAGACATATGGCAGTGCCGTGCTGAAATGTCCTCGCGTCGCCCCGGACACTTGGCAACGGTTGGAACCGTCATTTACATTTTTTATTTCCCGGTAGCCAAATGCGTAACTTCTTCGTGGGGACCCAGCTGTATCAGGGTTGTGTGAATCCCACGTAAGGACGCTCTCGAGGGCCGACACGGCCGTCTTCATTACGAGTAAGGCATAATTAAGCAACTCGCTCGGAGCGGAGTGCAGGCGTGAGCTACCAGAGCGGCTCTCATCGTGAGATTACTCGCACGTATCTTCGGAGGGGAATAGCTAATGAGGATTTAACCTTGTGCCCCATCTGCCCCATCGTTCATCCTTTAATTAAAAGCCCTCACATTCTCTCTGCGATTTCTTACTCTGCAAAGTCTATATAATGGCACATTCAAAGTTCATCTTATTTGTTTTATTAATTTTTTTTTGAACATCCAGTAGCAATTTCAAATGTGAAATTGCTTTCCTGTAAATAAGGATGAAATGCGAGGACTTTGGTAAAAGTGGAGACCAAAACCAAAAATGTGTCATGGAGCACGAGTTCCTGCTGGAGGAGAAATGTCAAAGAAATTAAACTTTTCAGCAAATTACTGGATTTCCATATATATATAACTTACCTCTGTTTATACTAGACATTAATATGTCGACACGATGCGTTTGATTATCGAGGCCGTATTGAACAAATGCTGCGTGTTTAGCATTAGCATAGTCATGCATTAGTGGTTGACCAGACTTAGCATGACTGCATTTACTTAAGCTAACCACTAATGCATGTCTGCATATGCTAATGCTAAATGTGGTTAGTGTTGACCAGAGTTAGCATGGCTGCATCGACTAATGCTAATGCTAAAGGCGCAGTCACACTATGGCGTTTGGGCCAACGCGGACGAACGTATTTGCAAACGTCGCTTTCCGCTGGCCTACGCTAGCCTGCGCTAGCCTCCGCTGGCCGCCGGCGGACACCGACGTTTGCAAATACGTTCGTCTGCGTTGGCCCAAACGACATAGTGTGGCTGCGCCTTAACCACTAATGCATGTGTGCATATTCTAATGCTAACAGCAGTTAACCGTTTCTATTTCTTGGTGGGTGGTTGGACCGGTTGTTTGCCTGGGTGGTTGCCATCCGGGACCCGGGGCAGTTCCGTGGTGTCGTGTCGTGCATCAACGCATGCTCCCAGACTTGAGTTGACTTGGCATGGTGGGGGTCGGGGGGCTGTCTACATATGGTGGGATGTCGAGGAGATCAGGTGGTTGAGGGGGTGGAGGAGGCCTTTGCATTCCTTACTTTGCGCTCAAGTGGGGTTGGACACGCCCCAAACGCACTTGCACTATGCAGTTTAAACCACGGCGCATAGATAATCAAGATCCATGTCGTTTCTTGTGAAAACTTGGTGCCATTTTTGTTTTGTTGTTGTTTTAGCCACGCGTCCTCTCTTTCTCCTGCTCCCTCCATGTTTATACTGCCCCACCAGCTGGAGCTGGTCTTGCCATTTGCGTGCACGTTCATTGTGAAAGAAACAGCCAAAGAATGCTTGAAGGAAATCACACACGTGTGTACTCCCAGTCATGTGGTTAACATGTATGCTTAGAGCTTCAGCCTCATTTGTTAGGCTGCAGCATTGTGCAAACGAGGGCCAACAGTCTGTGGGATTTTATTACGACGCATCACGAACGGGAGATCTGCTCAGAGTGGATTTATTTAGTGACTGGAGTCTTTGCTAGCAATGAAAACCTGCAGATTGTCGGCCCATCATAGTTTGAGATGCACAGAGCCAATCCGAGACAACTAGATCCGTGGCATCCAGTCCAACAATTGTCAAATGCCTAAATTAAACCCTAGTGAGACACAACAGACACCAAAGTAACATATATGCGGATTTTGCTTCTAACTAATGAGTAGTAAACTGATCACATGCAGCCCTTGAAGCATCCTGAGAAACTCGCACGCCTGCTGTCTCGGCTGACGGTCTCGCACTCCCTCTCCAGGTGTTGTATCTATTTATGGTTTTGCATGCGTTCTCACAGCTATAGCAACGATCAGTTTTACTGCACACTCCAGATTTGTTTCAGCAAAGTTGCATCTCTGCTGCGTGGCGGTTTTTCTCTGGAGCCCATCAATCCTTCATAATTTGCTCATTTTCAGACATTTGAAGGCTGTCAGCGCCACATGGAGTTGTAACATGAGCAGTAAATTCAACACATTTGCAACCTGCTCATTCGAGATGGCAACTCAAACTTGCTATTTAGACAAAAAATGGCATTGGACATATGCTAAACTGACAAGCGTTGTGCAGCAGGGAAAAAGCAGTTGAGGTAGAACACGTCCATTAATAAGCCACATTATCTGTGGTTTCTGAGTCATGCATTCATCCCTTATAGAAAATCTTTTGGCTCAGAATCGAAGTAGGTGATAAATGGTGATTATTGTAATTTTTAGGGGGAAAAAAGAATTCTCTTTGATTTCGCTCTTGCCTTCACGAGTCTCATTGCTTTCATGCTTGGCTGGCAGTTGTTTTTATTTCTGGAATTTCTGTAAATATGCTTATGGCACGTTTAATATTTTATGCCGAAGTTTTGCTTCACTTTTCACAAAGCGGCAGCTGCCATGTTTCGCACATGTGCCAAGGTTCAGATTTAATCACCACCTGTCCTGTGGTATTTCAAAATAAAAGGAATTTGTAAAGGTATGACTTAAATTAGCTTAAACTCCTGCAAACATTGCAGGAATAGGTACAGAGACCTGGTCTGATACCGGTACTATCAAAATGTGGATGGAAGGCCAATTTGATGGACATAAACAAGTCAACTTTTCAACTCTGTGGCCATCATCTCAGCAACCATTTGGTGGATTTTTTTTTTCTTTCATATTTGATACAACTAGGCAATCATACCCATGGGCATGAAGACAGTAAGGACTACAACAATCTGACATTTGAACACAATGACCTTGACCTTCATCCAAATATTTGACCTGTGGCTGTTCTTGCCAGGGCAGTTCTGGAGTCCACCTATATGTGTGCCACATTTGGTCCAAATCAGGTTGAAAATCAAATTCCTTGAGATTTACTAAGATGAAGTCTTTAAGGGCAATTTCGGGGTCAGCCTTCATTAACATGCCAGGCTTGGTAGAAAGAAAAAAAGGACCTGGAAGGAGTGCACCAATAAACAGACAGGCAGACATGATCTTGACTCCAGTGATTGACCTTTGGCAAATTAGACCTTGCTGGACAATGCCGGAACCCACCTCCACATGTTTGCCAAGTTTGGTGCAAATCGGAGTGAAAAACTTTTGATCTTTGACACCAGTGACCTTGATCTCAGTGACTGAGCTTTGGCAAATTGGACCTCACCTGGGCATTTCTAGAACTTACCTCCACATGTGTGCCAAGTTTGGTGGACATTGGAGTGAAAAAGATTCATTTTGACCTTTGGCCCCAATGATTGACCTTTGGCTAATTTGATTTCACCTGGACAATTCCAGAACGCACCTACATATGTGTGCCAAGTTTGTGGCTATCGAAGTGGACGTTAAAAATTTGACCTTTGACCCCAATGACCTTGACCTTTTCCAAAACAAAACCTTTAAGGGCAATTTCGGGGCCCACCCTTCATCCAGATACCAAGTTTGGTGGAAATCTTGCCAAGGACCTGGGAGCAGTAGGGGAACAAACAAACAAATGTTTCTCAAATTGTGCCATGATGTGTACCGTAATAAGAATATTTTGAAAGTGTTCATGCTGCCAATTTATGGCCATAAAGCATTAATATATTTTATTTCACTTCAACTTCTTCAGTGTTGTCATGGGTGTCTTGGTGGCTTCCCTCACTATTCTCCTTCCATCATGGTCACTCAATTTTTGAGAACTGCCTACTTGACACAGATTTACCGTGCAGTACCATACTGTTTGTATTTCTTAATGATTGATGTAAATGAAGTCCAAGACATATTCAGTGACTTGGAAATGTTCATGTATCCATCCCCTGACTTGTCTCAAGAAAACTGGCTGTAAAAGTGATGATTTAATCCTTATATGAAGAATAAATTGCCCTCATCCCAACTTTTTTTGGAATGTGTTGCAGGCCTGAAATGCAGGAATGGATGTCTATTAACAAATGAAATGAAGTTGACCAGAAAAAACATGAAATATCTGTCTGCAATAAATAGCAATCAAAGTAAATGTAAGGATCACTGCATTTTTTTCTTTTTGCATTTTCCATATTGTCCCAACTTTTTCTGACTTGGGGTTGTACAAAGGGAATAATCTGAGTTACAAAACACAGGCTTGGGTGGACTTGCATTTTGAGAATAAATGGATTTGTAATGATAAAAGCCTTCATTGTGCGTCTGAAGTACAACCATATGTGAGGATGTTTTGATGTTTTTTTTTATCTAGAATGACTGGTGTCTAATTAATTAAAATTTCCAGCACTCCTATTTGTTTAGTCAAAAATAGCCACAGTTTGACAAGACCAGAATCTTTGCTTTGGTTCGTTAATTGCCTCACACATCCTGTAATCAATAACATAACAATGAGAATTGCTCTTAAGTAATAATATTAATTAAAAACTGAAGATTATGACAAGTAACACCTGTTCAACACTTGAATTGTAACATACCCAGAAAAAACATCTAAATGAATTAAAACTGTATCAAAAACCAATTTGTAAAGAAATACAGGGTTGTTCAATGACAGTCAGTAATGTATACAGTCATTCCTCCAGGAATGCTTAATTTTCATTATTTTCATTATGTTCTGTGATGTCATGTATTTCTGGAGTTTTGTCACGAGTGCTGTTTTTTTTTTTTTTTTGAAAATCCTCTGCTGAAGGGATCAGATTTCTTTGCCTAAACTATAAAACCCTCAGTGGTATGGACGAGCCCATTCCAGTATATGAATCTGTATCATGTCAAGTTCACTAACAATATCTGAACTCATTTCCATAAAATTTGCCAATTTCCTCGACATTGGCATGGAGCTTGAAAGTCGACCTTAACCTCTGATCTTGATCGTTGACCGATCCAAACCAAAATCAAATCATTTCTTCTCATCAATATGCCCAACATACCTGCTAAATTTGATCAAAATTGGATTAAGTGTTCTTAAGATATCTTGCCCAAATTCATACAAGCACATACAAATACATACAAACAAGGCGATCACAGGAGCACACGCTTCCGGCGGTGGCGCTAATAATATGATGTACGTGCTTGGGCTCAAACACTGAACATAATTGATCAAATTGATAATTAAACATGATCAACAAATATATTAATGATTGAATAGTCTTTTGAACATGTGGGATTTAAAGTGAAATGTATATTATAATAATAATAATAGTAACATATAGTAATAGTAAAATAATAAAAGTGCTATTTGGAATAACTGGGTTTAGAAAATGGATAGATGGATGTAAAGGGGAGGGGGGAGGAGGCGTGTTGGGGCTTCATTCATCTCGCTCAGGTCACGCCTGCCTTGCCCATGCTCCATGCTCCACCTCTTTACCCATTTATGGGATGGCTGGGAGTCAGGTGGAGTCAGGCACTGCCAAGATGGTGACATTTGCAGCTGCCCCATTTGAGCTTCAAACCAGCTGTGTCACGGTGTGTCAGTTCCCTCAAAATGACATGTTTTAGCCCTTTTATTTTTTTAACATTTGCCTGACTGGACAAGCGGGGTGCTAGATTTTCTCGCCCAATGTTGCTCCTTAATTGCCCCCGGGCAATTGGGCAAGGCTTATTATCAAACCCTGCTTTCGATTTCTGGTGACGTAATGCAAAGGCAGCTTGTGACATAACGGATCGTGAACCGAAAAAAATACGCTCGTTTTGTTTCTTCTCCATTTCTTCTCTCCCCGCTTTGCTCACATGCACATTGCATCTTGGCTGCAGTCCTCTTTTGCAATTCCAAATCGATTGAAAATCCAAGCAAAGCCAAATAATCTCTGTGATTTTACACCTATTACTTAGCACATCCTGGCGAGGTAGAGAAGAATCAATATAAGAAAAACACAAACACACACACAACAGACACACTCGGAGCCACTGTAGGCTAAGCGATCCTTCGGGTACGTGATCAGGCAGGCGGACGCTCTCACGCTCCACTAAGCTGCATTTATTTGCCATCAGGCTGCTTATGCCCACAAACAAACTGGGTTCCCAGTCGCCGTCTCGTTCTACAAGCAGAAATCCCACGTGAAACACAAATAAGCCATTATTTCCTTTAGTCTGAAGGTACATGCTGTAAAACTCTGAGGAGCAGTCAGGATCTTCCTGTAGGCAGCCTCTGGACAAAGAATCCACACTTTGTACGTAATATATAAGGACGCTCACGACAAAGCCTGTGGGGCCCCAGGAATGTGCTCTTGATTTCATTAAGGGCCCTTCAGTGTCCCTGAGAGTGGTTTTCCCCTTTCGCTTTTCTTTGAAATTCTTTTTCCAGCCATGCAATAACATGTTTTAGGCTTGTACTTTTTCGCAGCACTGTCAATTTATTTCCGCTTCCATTCTCTATAAGTAGTGAGAATTGATTTTGTACGGCACAATTAAGTCAACACACGGTGTGGGTTATGAAGGAACTCATAAAGGCTGGTTTGTGAAAGCTATAGTCTTTCTTTGTTTTCGGAACAGTGGACTATATCCTGGTATTTCATCAATTTACACTGTCTTTTGTAGGTGTGAGGAAAAATATATTGAATTTCGTGATACAAAATTAAAGTGAGACAAAATTTCTGCATCATGTAATGTGGTATAAAATTGCCATATTTACTCTCGAGTTAACTCTGACACCAACTCCCTATCCCACTGAGCTACCTGCTCAGTGGGATAGGGAGTTGGACTACCAATATGTTGACCTTGGTTTGATTCCCGGTCATGCTACCTGTCTCTGTCCTTGGACAAGACACTTTATCTGCATTGTCCCAGTCTACCCAGCTGTAAATGCGTGCCAGAAGTAACCTGTGATGAACTGGTGCCCCATCCTGGGGGAGTTGTAGACAATTATCCGCTTCACGCTATGGAATCTGGGGATAAGCACTGGAACCCGCGGTCCTCAGGGCTTTTATAGGACTTACTTACTTGTTTTTGAGTCCGAAGGCATGAATAATGGGACAGTAGTTGTCAGTGTGGCTTGGCCTTCCTCTGAGGTAATTTGGATTCACATCTAGTTGTGCATTTTGGAATTTTCCTTATTGCCTAATTAATTTGATTGTCGTTAGTGCTAGGTCTCTTCACTGGATCTTTGGGTAACGTTGGAATAACTGGAATAACTTCGGGAGACTCAGTTGAGGCTTACCACTTGCATTCTGTTGCATTGGCCATGTGGCGCGTTTCTCCGGCAATGATCCAGCACACAGCTGTCTCAGTGTTGAGGACCCCAGCGGCTTGAGAAGGCCAGGGGGACACCATGTTTCACCTGACTGCAGCAGATAGATCGTTACTTTTTGGAGGTGGGGGGTGGACTGGTTTTCTGACTAGGTGGTTGCCATCCAGGACCCAAGGCGTCCGTGATGTGATGGATGCGGTGATGCACAACACCAGTGCATGCTCCCAGTCCTGACCTGACCAACTGACATCTGTATGTCTGTCATGATTTAAGGCCAATTTTACTTCTACACTGCTGCTCATCTAGGTTGATGTGCCTTGACCATTGCATGTCTGGTTGTCTTCATTGTTCGCCACTGGGGGCAGTGTCACATACACTACCAGAAAGCTCAGCGTAGATGAAGCCCAGAAAAAGAATTCAGGAGTTTTCAACCTGTTGCCACAGCATCTTATCTAACGCAGCCGTCCTGCTCTGTGCACACCTGATCCCATCAGATCTTAGAAGTGACGCAGAGTAGGTCCTGATGAGTACTTGGCTGGGAGACCACTTTGGAAGACCGGGGGCTGTGTGCGTGTGTTTCTCCATGTAAAATTGGAGTTGCATCAGGAAGGGCATCCGGCATAAAACTTGTGCCAAAACCCAATGCAGGTCTGTACTCTGGCGATCCCGGGCACCCGGGAGCAACCGAAAGACAAACAACAACCATACTGTATACATGAACAGAAAGCTGTCATGTGTGTTTACTGATTTTCATCTGTTTCTTGATGTTTGTTGTAAATATTAAGTCCGTTTTATGATTTTTTTTTTTTTACTTTGAACTCTTTGTGCAGCAGATTAGTTGGGGGTGCACATCATCATGTTAAAAAGCCTGTGCTTCCTTTGATTACCCATAATTCTCTTCTTTGGACGGATCAGAAGCGATGCATACATGCAGCAGCATGCCTTAGTGTGACTGCACATGGTAATGCTAGCACGTGACTGCATTGTGAACATGGACCGCAGTTAGCATCGTCTTTAACATGGCAAGCACACAATGACAACAACAAACAATGTTCAGTATAAATAATGGTACGCGGCACATCAGGAAATCCAGTATACTGCATCATCACAAACATCCTGACGTTCCTGCAGCTGTGCCGCTGGTGCCGCCTGTGATGTCATTGACACTGGGATGTGAATGATTCTGATCGAGTCGATGGCTGCGTGTGTGTGTGTGTGTGTGTGTGTGTGTGTGTGAGAGAGAGAGGATAAGTGTCTTCATTTGTCTCGTCGGAATGCGCTCACGGATCAGATATCGTCTGGACATTTGTGACAGGACAACGCAGGCAGGGCCAGTCGATTATTTGAATTTTGATTTCAGTTACGATTTTGGCTTCCAGCAATTACAAAAAATAATGTGATTGGGATCAGACGATTGTTTTCCCACATTCAGTTTTGCAGTGATGCTCTCCTTTTGCCATGTGTGATAAATCCAAGCAGCAACCTCCTGTGTGTGCGTGCGTGTGTGTGCGTGCGTGTGTGTGCGTGCGTGCGTGTGTGTTCCAGGTGCAGACAGCCACTGCTAGCGGCAGCCTCTGCTAGGGTAGCGGGTGGTCGGTAGCAGCTGTGGACTCGACCGTCTTTGTCCTTTGTGCTCTAGTATTTCTGTTGAGGGAAATTTTAGTATTATTACCTCCACCAAGGAGGTT
>OMMV01234998.1:0-25964 GCA_900302635.1 Chatrabus melanurus | reverse complement strand
GTTGTGAAGGTAGAGGTGGTAGAGAGGTGAAGAAGAGAAAGCAGGCAGGGTGGAGTGTGTGGAGAAAGGTGGCAGGAGTGATTTGTGAAAGAAGGATATGTGCATGAGTGAAAGGGAAAGTTTGCATGACAGTAGTGAGACCAGCTATGTTGTACGGCTTAGAGGCGGTGGCACTAACAAAAAGACAGGAGGCAGAGCTGGAGGTGGCAGACCTGAAGATGCTGCAATTTTGTTTTGGAGTGACGAGGATGGACAGGATTAGGAATGAACATATCAGAGGGACAGCAGAGGTAGGACAGTTTGGAGACAAAGTCAAAGAAGAGGGATTGAAATGGTTTGGACATGTACAAAGGAGGGACCCAGGGTATATAGGGAGAAGGATGCTAAGGATGGAGCTACCAGGCAGGAGGAGAACAGGGAGGCCAAAGAGGAGGTTTATGGATGTGGCAAGGGAGGACATGCAGGTGGTTGGTGTGACAGAGGAAGATGGAAACAGGTGATCTGTTGTGGTGACCTCTAATGGGAGCAGCCGAAAGAAAAAGAACACATTCCAAGAAAAGTTTAGAGACTAAAACATTTACCACTTTGTAATCTTGCCATTCCTTCTCACAACACTGAAGAGATGTTTTGGCATTGAGGATTCCAAACGATGAAGTGTTTAAGGTGTTATTTTATACCATTCTTCCAGCAAACATGTCTTAAGGTGTGCTACAGTATAGGGTCGTCGTTGTCGCATTTTTCATTTCAAAATTCTCCAGGCATTCTCTATTGTGGACAGGTCAGGACTGCGGGCAGGCCAGTCCAGTATCCGTACCTACTTCTTCCGCAGCCATGCCTTTGTAATGAGTGCAGAATGTGGTTTTGCATTGTCTTGTTGAAAAATGCATGGACTACCCTGGAAAAGATGCCATCTTGAAGGCAGCATATGTTGCTCTAAAATCTCTATGTACTTTTCTGCATTAATGCTGCCATCGCAGAAGTGTAAATTACCATTGCCAAAGGTACTGACACAACCCCATACCATGACAAACCCTGGCTTTTGGACTTGGTCCTTTTTGTATTTGGTCTGGAGGACATGGCATCAATTTCTTCCAAAAAAGATTTGGAATACTGATTCAACTGAGCACAATACACGTTTCCAATGTGTGATGGAACAACCCAGATGCCTCTGAGCCCAGAGAAGTCACCTCCATAAAGCTTCTTTTTTGCACAGTAAAGTTTTAAGTGCCATTTGTGAATGTAACTTCATATTTTAGTGCTTGACAAAGGTTTCCCAAAGTAATACCTTGCCCATGTGGTTATATCAGCTATTGATGAATGGCGGTTCTTGATGCAGTGCCGTCTGAGGGATCGGAGCTCACGGGTGTTCAGCTTAGGCTTGCACTCTTGCCCTTTGCACACTGAAATTCCTCCAGATTCCTTGAATCATTTAATGATATTCTGCACTGTAGAGGGAGAAATATGCAAATCCCTCCCCATCTTTATTTGAGTAACATTGTTTGCAAACATTTCAATAATTTTCCCATGCATTTGTTGACTAACTGGAGATCCTCTGCCCATCTTTACTCCTCAAAGACTCAGCCTTTCGTGGATACTGCTTTTGTACCAAATCCTGATTAGAATCACCTGTTGACATCACCTGTTTGAAATAACATCATTTAATTTTTTGTTAAACCTCATTACTCGCCATACATTGCCCCCGTCCCAACTTTTTTTGGGAATGTGTTGTAGGCCTTTAATGCAAGAATGGATGTATATTAACAAATGAAATAAAGTTGACTACACGTAACGTGAAATATCTTGGGTTCATACTGTCTGCAATAAACTCGAAGGCAAAGTAAATGTAAGGATCACTGAGGTTTTTTTTTCATTTTCCATATTGTTCCAACTTTTTCTGATTTGAGGTTGTGAATAAATATGTTCTTCTCGTCCTAGCTGTGTCCCTCGAGATCACGTTCTCAAGCTTTAATGCCATGAATGCTGATTTATACCTTTGTGTATTTGCTGGGCCCCCCATTTGAAGGCAAGCCTGCCAATCTCTTTGGTGGACAACATCTGAAATCTTTATCAGCAGAAGTTTAGGTCCTGGTTTTTGCAGTATTCCCCAAGATTAAGTCTCAACCATGAAATCAGACAAGAAGCCAACTCTTTCATCAATCATTTGTTTGTTAAGATTGATATATTGCTACTTAAAGTGAAGTGTTAACTTTGTTGTCTACAATCTGTCATCAGGAACACCGGAAACCTGGGATACTCATTGGCCAGCTGCCAGAAACTCTGTTTTGGTCATTTGAAATACAATACAGGCATTACATTGTGGAAGCTGTTAAAGCATTTCTTTGTGAGATCTGTGAGGACTTGGTGGATCAAAAAAAAGTGAGGGCAAGCAAAAGATAACATATATACCTCGGCCAAGGAGGTACTGTTTTTGATGTTGTTTGTCTGATTTTTAGCAGGATTACGCAGAAACTACGAAACAGATTTTCTTGAAACTTGGTGAAAAGGTGGCATATAGGCTAAAGAAGAAACTATTTACTTTTGTCGTGGATTCAATTAAGGGGGCAGATCCGGGGATTTATTTTCTCTTTCTTTAACATTGCAACATATTCATGAATTTCTCAAGAGAGAATGCACAGATCTTTGTGAAAAAAATCGGACATATGCAGAGTGCTAATATCTACATTATCTCTTGAGAAATTCACAAAAATGTTTAAAACTGCCCTATCTGGCAATGTTAGAGAAAGTGAAAAAAATTTCCTGCATCTGCCCCCTTAATCGGATCCACTCCAAAAATTAATGGTTTCTTCCTTTGCCCATACCCCACCCTTTCACCAAGTTTCAATAAAATCAGTTTAGTAGATTTTGCATAATTCTTCTAAAATTTATGTCTGATAGTTACAGACATGTGTGAAGTGTTGGCGGACGTATGTGTTCTCGGAGCACTTTTTGTGTGTATATAGAATGCTCGCGGGCGAACCAAATGTACCGGAAACAAGGCATATTAGGACACAGCTTCCATCTGTGACAGTCAATCCTGTGGAGCTTCGCTGTTGCAGCCTGTGAGCACAGTTGGATTTGAACCAGCGAACTGGAGAGTCGACCCAGCATGACGTTCTCCATCACACCACAGCTGTCGTTTTCACAGCTTCTGCCCAAACATCAGACACTAACAAGCGTGTATACGCCTGCGCGGGTGTCTGTATATGTGATTACGTGTGATCCATGATGTAAGGCACTGTATGTTCCCACTCCATTTACACCTCCCAAAAATCTCTAAAGAACTATACCTTGTGTGTGCTTCTTTTTTTTCTTTTTTTTTGCTGAAATTTGTAGCTTGAAGCCATCATAATTATTAACATATCTTTGATTCAGCCTCAGTCATAGGAAATGCTTGCCAATAACTCCCCCGATCTGTGCCTAAAGTGATAATTGGGGCCCAGAGACTAAACACACCCTGTCATCATGGAGCAGGCGGACTGGCTCGCTCCACCCGTTACTAACAGCAGGCTGTGGCTGCACTTGATCCACTCAACACAACAATGTCACGGAGTGATGCAATGATGACTCGTTATTGCTGCTTCTGATTATATTGCACATCGAAATAGTACTACCTGTGTATGAGGCAACTTACCTCAAAATCCCTCCATTTCCCAGAAGTCTTTGTAAAAGCAGAGGAAGTGATTAATAACTAAGATAGCTGGAAGACACTTAGTGCTATGGTTAACAACTAGAAAGGCTTTAACATATTTACATTTTAGTGAGAAATGACAGTCTGTTGCCTAGGGATTTGTGTTTTGTTTCCACTGCATGAGCCAAGAGTGTGTGGGTCTGCCAGACGAAACCATGATCCAACCATAATAGACGTATCAGCCTCAGCCTTGACTGCGGCCCTCACAGCTGCATGGACTGGACACTCATCTGCAAGAAACAAGGACACAGTCCTATTAAAAAGAGAAGTGTCTTCTTTCTGTGGGTTACTGTTGTCAAGCTTTGATTGACAGCTTTTAGTGGCTTTTAAGACCTATTTATTTATTCAGATCCCTATTATCTACTGTATCACATCCACGGTTCTACTCTATTCTGTGCTTACAAAAGGTTGCACAAATATCAAACATGCAAATTAAATAATACATACTCACACACACACACTAACTATATATATATATATATACACACCTGGTCTGATGAGTCTCGATTTCAGCTGTGACATTCAGATGGTAGGGTCAGAATTTGACGTAAACAACATGAAAGCATGGATCCATCCTGCCTTGTATGAACAATCCCAGTAGATCAGCAGTTTCTGAAATACTCAGACCAGCCCGTCTGGCACCAACAACCATGCCACGTTCAAAGTCACTGAAATCCCTTTTCTTCCCCATTCTGATGCCCAGTTTGAACTTAAGCAAGTCGTCTTCAACCCCTTCTAGATGCCTAAATGCATTGAGTTGTTGCCATATATATTGGCTGACTAGCTATTTGTGTTAACAAGCAATTGAACAGGTGTACCCAATAAAGTGACTGGTGAGTGTATATATATATATATATATATATTTATTTATTTATTGAGTTCATTATATACATTTGGTTCGACTGCGAATGAAAGCTTGACGCTTATTTTCGCAGAGTCTGACTGTGTCATTAATCCGCACTTCATAGCACTTTGCTAGCACATACAGTGGAGTCCGGATTAGCTAGCCGTGATGCAACATTATCGTTGGTAATAAAAATGAAAGCTGGCCAAATAAAAAAGTCACAGAGCGGAGTTAAATATGACGAGATTACACTGTCTCATGTGGTGTTGAAGCCATGACTCCCAGGATTCGCTAAAAGCTTCATGACTTGAAGCGTCATACTAATGCTGCGTTCAAGATGACTCAGAAAACCCAAGTTGGAAACTTCCAAGTTCCGAAAACCATGCGTTTACTTGATGAACTCTTGATGAACAGTTGAGGAACTATGTTGATTTTTGCAATGTGTTCGATTCGGCTGACCAGGCTGCTCTATGGGACATCTTGAGAATTTGTGGGGTCCCCAACAAGTTCCTGGATATCATAGCTACTTCATACACAGGTATTGTGATTGCTGTGTGGAGTGTGGAGTGGAGGGCAGAATCTCTGACTTTTTCCGGTGAATTCTGGTGTTCATCAGGGATGTGTTCTGGCTCCTAATCTGTTCAATGCTTACATGGACTGAATGTTGGGCAGGGTTGTCGAAACCAGCAGCTTCTGTGCCTTTGTTGGTAAGGAAAGATTTACTGGCCTTGAGTTTGTGGACGATGCTGTGATCTTTGCAGAATTAGTGGATACCCTGGTTGCAGCACTTGAGAAGCTGAGTGAGGAATCGGAAAAATGGATTTTTCAACAAAAAACCAAGAAACATACAACAGATGAAAACATTTCCTCCTTGATGACAAAATATTCATTTAAAACTAAAGAAGTGTTATTTTGTTATTCCATGTTGGAACTGATGTTGCATCCAATATCGTGCCTGAAGTTTCCAGTCAGAATTCCAATTGCAGGGGCATTTTCCTTCACTTTTTCCAGAAAGAAGATGGAAATTCTGATTTCCCACTTTAAATCAGATGCAGCACGAGTTCTCGTTGCACACCACAGACTAAAAGCATGTGTAACACACTTTCTTCCTCTGGGTAACAGACTTGACGTCACCTTACTACAAACATGAACCTTTTGCTCCTGTGTTTATATCAGCGCGTACTTTGAACGCAGACTGAACATGCACGTAATGTGAATACCTCAGCAAGCAGGAGCAATCTGTGCTGTGACCTCCATAACGAATAAATGATTGACAGTGATGACAGAGTATTTTGCCTCGTTTCTCAGCCATAAACTCCACCCTTCCGGTTGATGAACGATTCATAATAATCAGCTGAGCAACCGCAGCATCACGCCACAAGTATACCATTGTGTTGGATTGTGAGCCACAAAGGGAAATTCCTTTTTGCTTACAGTATAGCTGAAGGGAAAGCGGGTGGAAGGTGTCATTTGGGGGAGGCTGGAAGTGGTGGATAAAGTAGACTGTGAGTCATGAACCAGTGATTGCAGAATCAAACAAATTCAGAGTAATTTCACCCAAAAAATTAATATCCTGATTGAGAAGAGCTCTTTTGAACGCCCCCTCAGACTGATCAGGGCGTCCTCTGCCTGTCTGCTGAGCGGTGAGCGCCCTTCCCTGACTAACTTTATAAGGAGCTTCCTGTGAGTGATGACATCACAGCTCTTGGTTCACAGGCCGGGCTAAAGTGGGAGGCGGGGCAGTTCAGACGTGCAGCTTGTTAATCCCACTGAATGTGCCTGTTTGGTGTAGAAAACAGATTCACCATCGTCCACTGCAGGCATTTTCTGTCGTTGGATTTTATCCAGCCTGGTACCGTTCACTAAGTGAGAACCTCACCTAACAAAAGTTCTCAGACAGTCAGTCGTCTTTGCTGCTGGTCACAACCAGCCTCGCGGAATCCCAAAAATGTGTTTGAAATTATAAAGGGGGATTAGAGAGAGTCTGGTCCGTGAGAGGGCCAAAAATGTAATGAAAAGCCTGATGCCTTCAGGGTCTGCTCAAACTGTATGGATATACTAACTCAGACACAAGAACACTCTGTTCTCTCCACACACCTCTGCTTTGTGCCGCTATTGATTCAGCGCATATGTTGTTTGTAGCCATTGTACTGCTGTGTTTGGTTAGTGTGCATGTCAGTGTTGGGTTTGTTTAGCTCAGTTAGATCAGGTGACACACTTAATACAACACCACACTTGAAATAGGCTAAATGACTGGAAACGGAGGGTGTGAGAAGTCGTTTGCGCCAGGCTACTCACATTATTATCATGAATAGAAAAATAATCCTATAACATTGGTTAACAATATATCAGGTAAACATGCACACATGCACGAGTCCACTCAATGGCAATTAAATGGCCGGGGTGTTTTGATGAGTAAGCAGCTAAACAACACGGGCCAGCAGATAACAATGTTTCTGGTTGTGTTTCTTTGCCTACAGTGTTATCTTCACAGGAGCCATCCTCCTTCCTGCCTTTGCGTCTCTTCAGATTGTGCAAACTGTGTTCTTATTGCGTAAGAGACCATGCAGAAGACAAATTTCACCATACTACAGATACAAGAATGGGAATTGTTCAAATAATATAAACACCTCTTTTCTGTCTGGAATGATTCTGGAGTGTAACCCAATCTTCTTGAACAGGTTTTGTTTGTAGACAGTTTTGCGATTGACAACTTCACAGTAGTTGACAGTAGTCAACCTAAACAAGCATACTGTATGTAATGGACAATTCTGAAACCATTTAACTTTTGAATTGTTTTCTGTAGGAACTTCTTACCTTTAGTTTGCTAATATACTGTACATAATCGCATTTGTTTTAAACGCTGACCTACTCCATTTACCGGAGGTTGAAGCATAATTACTATTAGCATTTCAGGTCTACATTTAGATAGCTTTATGTTGATGTATCTTTATGTCCAAGTAGTTTTATATTCAGTTCATAATGACGTTAGCTTTATAATGTGTTTTCGATTTTAGTTTCTCATTCAGTTACTGTCATTTCAATTCAATTGGTTTTCCGCTTGCTTTATTGTCTTCTGGCTTTATATTTAGTTAGTTTTAGATTCAGTTACATTGAGTTAGATTTATGTTCCATTAGCTCTGTAATTAGTTTTAGATTCAGTTAGCTTTGAAGTTAGCTTAATTTGTTTTATGTATAGCTAGCCTTATACTCAACCACTTTATGCTTAGTTGTTCTTTTCACTTTACATTCAGTTATTTTTGTGTTCAGTTAGGATGAAATTAAGTTAACTTTATGTTCAGTTAGTTTAGATTCAGTTTCTTATTCAGCTAGTTTAAGATTTGATTTGTTGTAAAGGTTTTTTTGCTTTATATTTAGTTCGTTTTAGATTCAAATAGTATTCAGTTTGCTATTCTTCTAACTTTATATTCAGTTTGCTTAACATTCAGTTAAATTCAGTTACTTTTATGTCCAGTTAGCACTGTAATCAGATTTAGATCGTGAGAATTGCAATTATCGTAATATTCCGTTTAAGTTCAGCTACTTCAGCTCCTTTACATTAGTTTTTCATTTCACTTTACAAACAAGTAGTTTTATATTCAGTTAGGTTTAAATTAAGTTAGATTTCTATTTAGTTACTTTAGATTCAGTTTGTTTCTTATTCATGTACTTTAACATTTGATTAGTGTTTTGGTTAGCTCTGTATCTTTTAGCTTTATATTTAGGTAATTTTAGATTCAGTTAAATTCAGTTAGTTTTATGTCCAATTAGTTCTGTAATTAGGTTTAGATTCAGTTAGCATTGCAATCATTGTAACATTCAGTTTGTTTTGTGTTCAGCTAGCTTTAAGCTCAGTTACTTTATATTCACTTAGTTTTTCATTTCACTTTGCAAACAGGTAGTTTTATGTTTAGTTAGGTTTAAATTAAGTTAGCTATATAATTAGATTAGTTTAGATTCAGTTAAATTCTTATTCAGCTAGCTTAACATTTTATTAGCTTTTCGTTAGCTTTTTTTAGCTTTACATTGTTAGTATTAGCAATTATATTTCATGTCCATCTATATTCTTCTAACTTTATACTCAGTTAGTTTTACATTCAGTTAAATTCAGTTAGTTTTATGTCCAGTTAGCTCCGTAATTGGGTTTAGATTCAATTAGCTTTGCAATTATCTTAATATTCAGATTGTTTTATCTTCAGCTTGCTTCATGTTCAGTTATTTTATATTCACTTAATTTTGCATTTCACTTTACAATCAGTTAATTTTATGTTCAGTTAGGTTTACATTAAGTTAGCTGTCATGGGTCCCGTTTCTGGTGTTTGATTCTGATTTCTGGGTTATTCGGTTTCTGTGATTATCTCCCGCGTATTAGTATTTCATGTGGTTTCATGGCTCTCGAGTGATTCTCTTATGTATTAGTTGTCTTTGCGATCTCTAGTGATATGCTCCTACGTTAGATTATCTCTGGTGCTTTTACTTTGACATCTCTTCTGTGTTCGCTCCATGTAGCTTCACTTCCTGTTGTTGATTTCCAGTTTCACGTGTCGCTGCACTTCCGCAGTTAATTGTTGGCTGGACTTCATAACTTGTCATTATGCGTTACCTCCTCACCAGATTGTCCAGCTTCGTGCCTGCCCTCTCGCCTTGTTTCCGAGTGTTTGCCTCTGTGTTAGTGACCCACGCTGCCATTCCGTGTTTCCTGAACCGAGCCTGCTGTTTCCAATTTGGTCACCTGGTATGATTGACCCCTGTGCACTGACCTTCTGCTTGTATTTTTGGATAACTCTTCTGACGCTCCCCCTAAAGTGACTGTTGCCTGTTGGACTGATCTCCCGTATTCCTGACCTCTGCCTGTGTAAGCGATCAATCTGATTGTCTGCCACTCTGAAGACTGTTGCTGTGTATAAACTGATGATACTAAGTGCCGTGACACAACCTGGAACAGCTGACAATAAACCAGCTTTTACCTACCATCATTGAGGTTCTCTGCGATGGGGTCCTCTGTCTGACAGTTAGCTATATTTAGCTAGTTTAGATACAGTTAGTTTCTTATTCACGTAGTTTAAGATTTGATTATGTTTTGGATTACCTTTATATTCTTTTAGCTTTACAGTTAGTAAGTTTTTCATGAACAGATTTATTTGTAGTTGATTTTATGTTCAATTATTTCTGCATTCAGACAGTTTCAGAATAAGTTAGGTTTATATTCTCTTAGCTTTATATTCGGTTTACGTTAAGTTGGCTATGTACTCAGTTAATTTTATACTCATGTAACTTCAGTTAGTTTTCCAGTTAGCTTTATGTTAACTTCATGGGCAACCTGGTGAAACAGTGATTAGTTAGTTAGTGGTCACGTTTACTTCACAGCATGAAAGCAATGGGTTTGGTTCCACCAGAGCCCAATTCCTTTATGTGCAGTACTTTGTACATTGTAGATTGCACATGTTTTCCCCATGTTTGGTGGATTTTTTTCCACCATCAAAACATGGGATTTTCCTCTATGGGTCCATGTAGCTCTGGTGCTACAGGTCATATGACTTCATTGTTCCACCTCTTTGTTAGCGTGGGAATTTAAGTTGGCAATGATTTTACTGGACTCTTTTCAGAGTTGTAGGAACGGGGAAGAAAACAAATGAACTATGCAGCATTAAGGCGGTGTCACACCTCATGCAAGTAGGAACACTGAAATTAGGTCAGAAAAGCCTTTGTATGTTTACTTCGTTCAACCACAAAAATGTCATGGCAGATGAAAACACTTGTAGGTAGATCTGGTAATTGCCTCATTGCTGTGATCATTTTTGTGATCATCCAGCTTTTACTGGAGAAATAACATCAAGAAATTTGGGAGAAAATAAATGTCTAGGCTATTGTCACCACCACACACCTGGCCAATCAACTTACAAGAAATGTTACCTAATTTGTTGGGTGCTTCCCCGTAGAGCAGGTAGCTCAGTGGATAAAGAGCTGGCCTGCCAATATATAGAACTGGGCTTAAATCCCGCTCGTGCTACCTGTTTGTGTCCTTGGACAAGACATTCTGCACTGTCTCAGTCCACCCAGCTGTAAATGGGTTCCGGCCTTGGCTGGGGAAGTAACCTGCGTCAGACTGCCGTCCCGTCCAGGGGCAGGCATAGATTCTCATCCGCTTCGTGCTATGGAATCCAGAGATAAGCACCGGCACCAACGGACCTCAGGGCCTATATAGGACTTACTTCTTCTTCACCCTCCAATTTTGTCATTTGAACTAAGGCTTTGGGCTTATTTGGACAATGCCAGTTGGCTGTCAGATGATGTATGCCACTGCCTTTTAGCAGTAGCACTTCCACTCACACCTTCGTTTCCTTCCTGGTTCACCAGCCTCCTCCCAATGACACTTTATACTTCAAGGTGCAACTAAATGCATATAAAGGTAGTTCACATTTGCTCCTTGTGCTACTAGGAATGAAATTATAACAGACAAGTACAGTTTTCTAGTCAAGACAGAACAGAAGGCACAACATAAGATTTGTTTTGTTTGTTTGTTTCAGTGTTTGGATGACAATGAATTTGCACTTGATTTAAAAAAAAAAAAATTTTTTAAATTCTGCAAAAAATGAGTTTGGACACAAAACAGTATAACAAAGATGCCAAATATTCAATAATTCTAAATCTTTCTGTGGGTAGAGTTTTACATATTTAGCGACATCACAAAAGTTAATGTGAGGAGCTAGCTTGTTACAAATGACATTTTAAATAACATATAACCCTGAAATAACATTTTGAAAAATTAAAAACTTGAAATAAACTCCTCTGTTGGCCTAACTATGTGTATTTTTGTCCCCTATCACCCCGGCGGGGGAACATAGAAATGCTGTCCATCCGTGCGTGCATCTGGGAGAAAAGCAGTACTCGCAATAACTCCTGATAGGTTGAGTGTACCACCAAATTTGTACCACAGATACATCCCATGGAGGTCTTGAATGAGTTTGATGATGAGTGACCTTGACCTACTTTCAAAGGTCACAGAGCAAAAACCAAACAAAAAACAAAAATGACTAATCACAATAACTTTCCATACATTCAGTGCACGGCCACCAAATTTGTATCACAGATGCATCCCATGGAGGTCTTGGATGAGTTTGATGATGAATGACCTTGACCTACTTTCCAAGGTCACAGAGCAAAAAATAAAAATAAAAAATGAAAATGACAGTACTCGCAATAACTTTACATACATTCAGTGCACAGCCACCAAATTTGTACCACAGATAGATCCCATGGAGGTCTTGGATGAGTTCGATGATGACTGACCTTGACCTACTTTCCAAGGTCACAGAGCAAAAAAACAAACAAAAAAACAAACAAAAATGACAGTACTCACAACAACTTTCCATACATGCAGTGCACAGCCACCGTGCGAAGGGGGGCACAAGGCCTTCAGGCCAATATCCCGTTTTTATTATTATTGTTGAACCTGGGAATGTCTAAATTTGAAGTTTATTCATTTGCCTGAAAATTTTCAAAGGTTTTCTATCAGTTGGCACAAAGTAAACGACTCCTTTCCAATATGTTTAAAAGTAAAAAAAAAAAAAAAGCCTTTCCTTTTGGTTATGCAAAATAGGCGGGAATTGCTCTGAAACACAGGATAAACATGTTTGCTGTGTGCACTAGTCGTGCACTGCCTCCTGCTTTGAGCGCGGCTGCAGGAGGACAGCGGGGAGGGCTGCTCGAAAAATGAACACTGCGCCTTTAAGGCGCGTGTGCACAGGCGGGGCCAGCGCCTTTGTGTAGTGCTGCGGTGAGGCTTAAAAGAAATCGCTCACTACTCCAAGACTTATCTAAAAGTGTCACATTGGAGCCGCGGTGTTGCCAAATCGCTGGCGTCCTCTTCCTGATGTAGCAGAACACTGAGGCTGGCGTCAAAACCCCGCAGAAACCGAGGAGCTATATTTTTTCACAGAGGGGCCAGTCAGCGGAGGGATATCTGCCAACTTATTTAGGTGAGTTACAGCCCACAAAACCTGCCTTTATTGATTTCTGTGTTGGCGCTCACAGTCATCGATGCAGCCTCACGCTGCGTCTATTTACAGCATGTATTTTATTTATTTTTAAAAAGAGTAATTTGAGCAAATTAAGGTTTATTTATTGATTAGGACCAGAACTGTAGAGAATTATGTGATTCCTTACCTTAAACAACTGCAAGCCCATACCCTGTATTAGTTTGAACAATTACAACACCGCTGTGTGTCTTTTCCGCTGAAACAATAGAGGAATAATATTTCATTGTGTATCATCATTATAAGCCCTGTCAAATGTGACTCACCGGGTTGCTGCAGGGCCTTTAACCATTATTATCTCAATCCGGTAAAGCGAGGGGGTGTGCGGCTGTTTGCTTGTAGCACAGGTAGAGCGGGTATGGTTGCTCGGAAACCGCTGCAGGGGTGTGAACTCCTACTTTCAAAGGGCTGCGCGTGACTACGACAGTCCTGTCAAAAGTCAGCTCCCCGCTCGTGTTTGACACCGCCTGCTTACACATGTGCTGCGTGCGGCTCATAAAATAGTTTATATTAGTTCAACTTACCGGCCGAGTCACCGGATTGAAAATTAGAAAGTGTTCGCGCTCAGTCGACAAGCGAAGTCGATACCGTTTGTTCGATTTTTAGCTGTGTGTTCACAAGAGTCAGATTTGCTGTTTCTCCATTTCCAAAATTTGTTAGTGAGAACTAGTAATGTAATTTCTGGTATAGTTGGAACCATATAGGATAATGGAGTAATGTGTTAGGAACACAATACGTATAAAGCCTTTAAAAATGATGAAAAGCTGCTATATATCAAACATTTACAAATAAGTAAAACGTGTTAACACTGTTCACCTTAAACTACATAACGTCTTTTGGGTGATTAAAACTGCACTATTTCTTTGAGATGGTCTACAATTTCCTACAATCAGTTGGGAGCTATCTGTGTTTTCCTGTTCTGGGAAGTACGTCTATAAAATAATAAATTAACAAACCAAACGATAGAAAGAAAACAAGTCCTGTAACTTGATAATTAATTAATGAAATGGGGGAAAAAATCTCAGATTTGATGTTTATTAGGGTGACTAGTCAATATTCCGAAGGCCTATTGGTCCAAAGGCCCATTGGTCCGAAAATTGTTAAAAATGGAGTTCAAACTTCAATTCAAAAATTGAATTGAAACTTAGTAAAATAGAGCAAAATAGAGTTACTTTTAAGGGACCCGTCCTGTAGGTAGAAATATGCATTATATTTATAAAATACCCAACAAGTAAGGATTTTATTTGTAAAATTTGGGGGGCAAGCCCCCAAAACCTAAAAATGTATTATAATTATTAACCCTGAAAAGTAACTAACTAACCCTAACCCTAATTTTCGGACCATTGGACCTTCGGACCAATGGACCTTTGGAATAATGACCCGTCCTCATTTATTAGAACAGGAATGATTGGATATTTCAAATTTGATTTTCTATTGAAACACTAATGAAGAAAAAAAAGACAATTTTTTTTTTAAACCCAAAAGGTTGGTTTTTAAATCAGCTATCTGACTAAAATGTTTGCACAGTATTGTGTGTACCGAGGCTAACATGGGGACCACAGTGGTATATCAGATTGGTAACATGTCAAGGCGTGCCACATAACTTTTTGATGTTTAACATTTTGTCACTCTGGGCACAGAATGTACTCCGCTGTGTTTGTATGGAGGAGAATTGTGCTGTCTGTGTCAGAAAATATGCATGTTTCTTCCAACAATCCACAATCACAATGGGAGTAGAAGGAAAAGGAAGTATTTCAGAAGTACTTCATTGAGAATTTTCAGAGAAAGCACAATTCACTGCACATCTCTATTCAGGCGCCGGTTAGTGTCCTTCTGAATGCATCTGCATAGCAGTGAAATGTGAAAACCATCTCGTGTGCACACTGTACTTGCATAAGCATCTTTAGGGGATGGGTAGTCTACTGCATCACAGTTTAGTAATTATTACCACACCGACTCACAGTTGAGGTGCAGTGCTCATATGACTTCCCTGGTCTATCTGTCTGAAGGAAGGATAACTCAAACAGTGGTTGATGGATTATTACAAAATTTTCTAGCGAGGTGGCGCTTGGGTCAGGGAAGAGTTGATTAAATTTTGGCGTTGATCCAGATCTGTTTGAAAATTTTTCCTTTTATCTCTGTCCTTAACATGACATCCTCACAATATCACAAGAGCTTTGATTCTCCCATCTGTTGCTTGGCAGAGGTGATAAGAGTCGGCTGTTAATATCTCGGTGTGAGTGCCCTTCTAGCTTTCATTGTTAACATTATTATTCATGTAAAATAAGACACTAGTTTATATCAAAATTGTGTAATTCATCTCCAGTGTTGGAAAAAAAAAATTTTTTTTTAGAATTTGAACTAGGGTTGGATGATATGGCAATTAAAAAAATATGATCATGATATTTTTTCCATATTGATATTTATCATGATACATTATTTAATAATGCTACCACTTTGAAGACAGTCCAGATAATGACAGAAACCTGAAGAAACCAGAGGGTTCATTAGTTAAACTTTGTAACATAATCTATGAACAAAAATCTGCCTTAATACAACAAGTTAGCTTACGTTGTAACATTAAAATTGTGGAAATAAAAGTAAAAGTTGGTACCTTTTCATGAGACGGAAAAGATTTGTTTCCCGTCTTTGTTGGCACCGAACAACGGCATATTTGGCAGACCGTCTTAATCTGCGCTCGTCCTACTGTAAGCTGTTTTACTGAGTTGCTTCTCATAAAATTGCTCTGAGTTGAAGTGCCCTATGTCTGGGGCTTTTATTGTGAAAAGTCAGGGTGCAAGATGTGTCTTTCGTGCTGAGAGTTGTGGGTAGTTCAGAAGTAAAGTTTTATCAACCTCAGTTCACACAACGGAGCCTCCCTGTTTTTATTGTTATCCTGCTGTGAGTATAAGCGCCACTATAACCTTCGATTACTTTACCTTTTTTTGTCAAAAATTTCTTCAGCTTTACAGGATGACGCGACTTAACTGTAACAGTCGCTTTCATGCCCCTCGCCCTTTCACCGCTTCTTTTTATTTTTCCCCTCAGTGTCACCACAGTGGCGGGCCCGAGGAAAAAAAAAATGGGAGAAGTCAGAAGGAATTAGTTTCCAGAACTTTCTTCACCACCAGTAGCGCAAACAAAGCTTTGGAGCATACACTTTGACATGCAAGCCAAAATCAAGCTGTTCTAACATTTCTGCGATGTAGCAAGCTGTTAGATGTCTCCATATCGAGTAAAATTGTCCAACATGTATCATCATTATTGATGTCAAATTTTATCGCAATCCCTCATTCTGATCGTTTTATCACCCAGCTTGAGCTCACATACAGTGAATGCTGGGAAGTATGCTGATAGGCTGAATGAACATAAAGATGTGCATTAATCTAATGTATTATTTCAAGTAATTTTAATTCAATACAATACATTCATATAATTCCTGAAACGATTTGAAATTAATAACACAACTCAATATAAACAAGTTGAAAAATATTGTTTGATTGCAAAAAAATCCCAGTGTGATGTTTCACGGTGCATAAAAAACACATACATTGTCTCCTCAAATGCTTTGACTAAAAAAGTCCTCCACAAGAGAGTTAATGCGCTGCATGACTACACATCATTTGTTTAATCCTGTTGCCTGTAAATGCTCCTATGCTTAACTGCCAGGATGAACTGTCTTTGCACCTGTTGCAAGAGGAAGCAGAAGCCCCTGGGGGTTCATTATCGAGGATCATGTTGCTTCCCGTCCCCGCTGAACCGAATCGATGGCCCTGGGCAGAGGAATTGCATGCCTTGTTGGGCAGTTTGGCTTAGACTGATGCCCGGAGCTTCCTGTTGTTTTAGAGCTTTGTTTCTCCGCAGCTGTCAGGGCAGCACATAAATATGGCTCATAGGAGAACAGGAGCGAGGGGCCTTGTTCTTCTCAGTCATCACTCCTACATTACAAGAAGGACAGCATGTTTTTGGGTGTGCGAGCACATGATGATCATAGATGCACCTGTTTCCTCCATTCTGAAGGAAAGGAGTACAGTGCTGGAACTACTGCAGTTATCAGAGGTTTTCACGTTGTACCACAGTTAGCCCTTTGCACGATGCAAAGACACCCTCCTGTGGGTGGAAACCTTAGTACTGTTTGTGGCTTTCAACACTGAGCCCACCTCATAATGTAAAGAAAATAAATCTTTCCAGATGTTGTTCCCTGCACTGGTAACAGCGTAAAGCTCGTACAGCAAAAAGTGTGGACGAGTGGATGAGTGGGTGGGTTAGTCCATCCCAGCCAGATTTTGTAAGCAATAAATCAAAATCCAGTAAGTTCTATCAACTTGTAACTCACCAAATTAAAAGAGCATATAATGAGGACAAACCCTAATGCATCTGGTGACCATTGATGCACCAGATCAATTGAAAGAGCAACTTTGTTTTGTCTTTGTAATATCCCAAAGATATGTCCGCCACCTGCAGGAGACGGCGCCTGCCATCATGTGACCAACATTAGCTAGCCACCGCAGGAAGGAACATGATGCCCACTATGTCGCCAAATACCAGGTGAAATATACAGCACAACAAGAAAGTAAAACCAGAATTAAACGATGGGAAGAATGTGTGAATGGGGATGATACCAAAAGTTTTCGTCAGTACTGCAGATTACACATGGCAAATTTGAAGCACTATTCCAAAACATTTGAAACACCCTTTGGAACATTGTTCCGGAGACACACAGCACGTGCTGCACTGCCACCTGCTGGACAGTTCAGAAATGTGCATCCCTATCAAATTACGATTTTCATATTTAAAGGCTTATGGGCAGGGGTGGTGGCCTCGCGGTTAGTGCGACCGCTTTCAATGCGGAAGGTTCCCGGTTCAAACCCCACTCCTGCCCATTTTCCATGTAATGTGGAGTTGCATCAGGAAGGGCATCCGGTGTAAAACTTGTGGCAGATCCCACATCCATGTGGGATTTGCTGTGGCGACCTCGAGTTGAAATTGGGAGAAGCCGAAAGTAGATTATATATTTAAAGGCTTCTGTCAATGCAGGGTCTGTACGTGCACTACGCGCATGCATGTTGCTTGTGACATAGGGAACAAGGTAATCCAAGAGGGAGGGGGCAGTTTTTGCTTTCTGTGTATTTGTGAGTCTGCAGATATCAGTGTGTTCCCCTCAGAATATTGTATGCATTGTTTACACAGCAGTGACACATACTTGAAGTGACTTGAACACTCAGTGCCATTTGACGTGAGGAGTTGTTGCAACATCAGGTAGCAGGAGGAGTTCCTTCCTCTGCTGCACAAGCACAAAGTTCGGCTTTGAAATTAAATAGAGCGTAAGGAAAGTATAGGAAGCATTTAACGCCAATAAAATAACAAGGGGTTGCATTAACAACGGTGTAATTACATAAAAATACAAATTTTTTTCTTATTAGTTGTTGTATAAGTAAAACCAGGGTGTTCAATGTAATCAGACTTTTTACTTTGCATAACAAACCCTTCTTATTGGCTCTTCAAAATGAGAGAACGATGTTGAGTTTTGTGGTACAAAGGTGATGTGTTCACATCCTCAATATTTGCCAATTTGTTGCCGAAAAGCGACTTTAAGACATGAAGAATAAACATTATAGTGATAGTTTGACAAAGACTTGTTATTTAGTCAGTCTTATTTTTGTGTATTACTTCTATGCTGACTCTGTAAAATCTTCTGGCTGGGCCATTATGCATGATAGAGTACTCTGTTCCCAGCGTGCATTGGGGCACAAGTGTCCTGTCAAACTGAGCTTTTGTTAATTGCCAATTATAAAAGGTTGTTGTCTCATTTTCATGGTACCATACGTACACAAAAGCATAAGTGAATACTTGTTCTTGGGCCGGTGGCGGCAGCAGTGGACAGAACTATTTCTGTCATTTGTTCTGTTATAATCTGTGTTTTCATCTTTTCTTGGCTTCCAGAGAGGATATCGGATGTGCAGTCAGAATATTTTTCAGTGTGCTACTACATGTTCTGCGCCTCTTAATCTGCTTTTCCTTTTAGCTTTCTTTCACCGCCATTCACGTCTCGGCTGTGTTTCAGGTACACGAGAAGCTGAGGCAGCCAGCCGGGCGATTTGAGTGTTTCCTGGCTTTGATGCGACCCGAGGGTGCCTGGAGCATGTCCACAGTGGGCCTGACTGCCCAAGAGATCGCTTTTCCCATAGAAAACCCCTTCCTCCGGGGCAGCTACTGTAGCAGCATGGCTGGATCCAAATCCTCCTGGGCCTATCGCCATGAGCTGGACAAGTGAGTGTTCAAGTTTCAGAAGTTTTAGGAACAGATCTTTAAAAATAAATATGCATGACATCATGGTTTTTTTTTTTTGGTTCCATTCACTCTGTCAGGAGTCTAGTAACAGTTTCTGTGAATCTCATTTGACTTGCAACTGTTGTCCAAACTGCTACTTTTTCTTTATTGACAGCGTCTACTTCAGTATGGACACTGCACGCACGGATCACAGTTCTCGCGCCCAACAACAGGGACTACCTCCTCCATATCTAAACTATGAGAGTAAGTGTGTGAGATCCATCATCTGCACGACACATGCTGGCTGTAACGGATACATGTTCGAAACAATCATCCTTTTCTTGCGGTTTTGAGTCAGATGATACATGTTGGATACAGTAAGTGGTTTTCCAGAAAGATGTAGAACTCTCGATTTCTGATTGTCCCACTGGGACTGTGAAAATATACATGCAAACTGTTACATCTTTTGTACAAAATACAGTGGAAGTTGAACTCCTTTATATCATCATTTACCAACTATACCATCCTGTACACATGGTAATTGTTTTCTTTTTTCGCTCTCTGTCAGGAAACAAACACAGCTCCAGCACACAGAGATTACCTCCTAAGAAATCCAGACCCTCCCATCTCTCCCTGTCATTTAGTACTGAACCCACCACCCCAAGTCCTGCTGACGACGACCAGGTGGTCCCCTCTTTCCAAAGGCTGTCAGTGTACGAGTGCAGCAGTCCACCACAAACTCCAGGCAGATGCTCCAAACCTCTGCCCCCTATCCCTCCACACACAGACCTATCCCCTGAACAGGCTATGGACAATGAGGTAGAATTTTTCACAAGCTCGGATGAGAGCTGCTGCCTGGTGTCTGATCAGTGTGCCAAATCGTCTCCTTTTCGCTATGGAATCCCGAGCAGACGGAGTTTCAGGGACTGTGGGCAGATTAACTATGCTTACTACGATGGCCCTTTACCGCCACCAAGCCTGCATCAGCATCAGCACCAGCATCAGCACCAGCACAAGCCACAGCCTCTACAGGAAGTGCGGGAACAGCAGGAGCCGCCGAGGCAAGAACCCGAACCACTGGTCTGCCAGAGACCGCAGGATAAGGGTCAGAGGAGGCTACGGCGCTCCCATTCTGGTCCAGCTGGATCTTTGAACAAGCCTACTTTGCTGCGCCCCACATGCCACAGACGCCACACTCAGAGCATGAATAAGCCAGAGGTGCCACCCCCCATCCCTCCACGAACAGTCAAGACAGTAGACTATCGCCGCTGGTCAGTAGAGGTCTCGTCCGGGGCTTTTAGCGATGAGGACAAACCACCCAAAGTGCCCCCAAGAGAACCTTTGTCCCAAGGCAGCTCCCGCACCCCCAGCCCCAAGAGCCTCCCAACATACACTAACGGGGTGATGCCCCCAACGCAAAGCTTTGCACCGGATCCTAAGTATGTGAGCTGCCGGGGTTTACTGAGACAGTACAGTGATTGCTCCCCCTGCATTCTGCCCATCATAGAGAATGGCAAGAAAGTCAGCAACACACATTACTTTCTTCTGCCGCAGCGGCCTGCTGTTGCAGACGCAGCTTGTGAAGAAAAATATCTTCGGGTTCCAGACAGCCCCGCAGGGTGTGAACCAGAGGTATCGGACTCAGACTGGGACTGCCACACCAGGAGGAAAGCACATGTGTCTTTTGTTTGAGACGTTTTAGCATGTCAAAGTAGCAGAGGACTCTCCTGTACACGAGTACAAACCACTGACAGACGGGGAACCCGGACATTGACAACCCTGTAAAACTGCTGCTTTTTTTATACCCCTTATATAGCCTGAAAACACAGGGTATGTGTGCATTACGTTTAGTTACTGGTGATGTTGGATTCACTATTGCGACCAAGATACTTAAAAACTGTATCTCTGACTAAAGATTGTGGACGAAATTCAACATTGTAGAGCTTATTTTTGATATGAATTCATACTTCACGACATTGAATATTGTGCCATTTTACTGATGTTGTGGTGCAGTCAGAAGGTGCAAGCAGGCCTTGAACCCGACGTGCACAGTGTTTTGAAAAGGTGAGGAAGTTTTGTGAGGTGCACTGGGGCCTTTCGAAGCACCTTTTGCGTCTCAAAAGGGACAATAGGTCAGTAAAGAAACCACATATCACTTTATATATGATGAAGTTTAAATACAAGGCCAAAATGAAGGATGCTTTCGTGCAAATCTCCCCTCTTGTCTTTTGCACTGTATGTGAGTAAATGCTTTATGAACGCATGAAAACATTTGTGCATTTGTGTCTTGCAGACAACACGGTGTAAACATACAGTTGTACTGCTGGTTGCTATGCGTGTTTTCAGTGGAATGTCGAGTGCAGCTTACATGTCGTAGTTGTCTGTAGATATACTGTTTGTGCATGTGAACAGCTCCTGTGACTTTCTACAATTTAGTAGGAAATCATTCATACTTGTTACTGCGCTGTGCTTATTAGCAGCGTCTGCCCTCTAAAGTGCACACACTGCTTCTTTTTTTGTTTAATTCAGTGTCCAGGTCTGTTTTGTTGCAAGGAAATTGGCGTGTTGAACGTTAGGTGAATGCGTGATATTCGAGGAGCCCGTTTTTGGTCAAGCTGTGAGTCATTGCTTGGAACTGCTTAGCCTCAAAGTACTACCTCCCTTTTTTTTTTAATACTCCTATATTTCATTTACGCCCCACTTTTTAACCCAGCATCAGAGCCTGCAGAACATTTGGAAGCTGCATACATATGTGACATCGCACAAAATTTTAATCCAAGTCGCAATTCAGAACCGACGCCAACAAGCTATCCATACAGAATTTAGAGGCTAACCTGTTAACACAGACACAACATGCAGCGTTTACCTGCCTGACTCAGACTTTCCTGTTCTGCTCATGCATTCCTGCCTTACATGATCGCAGTGGGTGTGGTCTGACAGACTTTGGCTGCTGGCAGCCGAGAAAATATATAAATTTTATTGTTGTAGATTATTCAAGAAACATCAGGACGATGTAGCACATGTATTGAAGTAACCCTTGGTATCAAGCGTGGTGTTCAGTTAGGCAAACAGATAACTGCTAAGGTCAAACGGTCATTGAAGTACACTTTTTATCTCCCTCCTGCTCACCGAGCTTGCCGGCACGATGTTGTCTTGACTTAAATGTCTCAAAAATGTTTACATCATACACTGATACTTTTTAATCTTAAGGTATTCGCATGTCTTAGAAAAACAAAAATGAAGGAAGACTAGGTTATCAAGGAATAACTTCTCTGCTGTGGTGAAGACATGCACTGGGAGACTACAGTATGCTGTGTACAGTATTTAACAATTCCATTTGTTGTCCTGAATAGCTGATAAGTACATAGTCTTTAAATAAAATGACTTATTTATGATCATTCTGTTTCTCGAATCTGTCAGCAAACGCTCAACTCAGCTGTTTGGCCTGTTTTATCACCCACACACCCTCATGCTGTGCCTTATTGTGACTGGCCTCCATCCAGAGAAGGAAGAGTGACTTACAATGGTTTGACTGACGGCTGTACAGTATATTACCTTCCTGGTTGTGACGCAGTCTGCTCCTGCACGATAGCAGCCAGCTTTGTGCCCAAGGCCTTTCAGGGCTCAACAGTGTCGCAAGTGTTTTACTCTTGACTTGCGTCCATGTGGTTAAACGTGCAGTAAAGTTAAGCAGCATCTGGAGGGAAAATAATTCACCACACCTGCAAAATATCTACCGCAACCATTTTCCGTATTTTAACACGTACATTAGTTTCTCTGTGGAACAAAAGGCATTGGTTTAGATCATCTAGACCACATGCAAACACTTTAACCTGCATCGGTTTTGGGTGAGCCAACAGTAAGGATGGTGACGAAAGAGACAAACTGCTCATGAAAAATAGCTTTAGTTTGGGGCACAAAAGAGCAAGTGCACAATTTCAAATACGTGAATGGTTTCGGTATCTCTTTTGTATAAAATAACAGCAAAGCAGGCATTGCTCGAGTACTAAGGCACAACAACATTTCACTTTTTTATAAATTTTTGTCTTGACGTGGAAATCTTTTGCCCATAAAAGTGGACGTGATCATTGCAGATCCGGTAGGAATGTAATGCAGTCACAGTAGATTTACATTCTGTGTGGTTTTCTTAAACTGTACAATTTGTTAAATCCTGGTTGAACTGTAGCCGTGTTTCCTCTTACTTGAACTCGGTGATGAAGGATGCATGCCTTTGATGCTGCACTGCAACAAATAATCAGTTAAAGAGATAAAAGTCTTTGGATAGTACTGTTAAAGGATTAAAAAAAAGTGTAACAAACAGCTTTTGATGAAAATTTACAACATTATTTAGCCTTACTACCTCAATTGTTACATAATGTCTGTTTAACAGTCTGCAGCGTATCATGGAAAAACGTTGAAATAATATATGAAGCGGGGGGAAAAAAGAAAGATTAAAGAAAGATTCTTGTGCGTGTTTTTAGACTGTGGATGAAGCTGAGTACTTGAAGAAAAGCTACACACATATGGGGAAAAACATGCAAACTCTACACTCACAGATTGCAATCAAAACCCCAGGAAGTGCAATGAGACTGCAGTAGCAACTGCTGCACTGTGCAAATTTACTTCTCATTATAACTCACTGATTTATTAGTAATTAGCACAACTATTACTAATAAGCAGCACACTTCTTTATTTCTCTTTTTAAGATAAGCATTGGGCAAATAAATTGTTTTAGCAAATAAATGCAATTTTGCTATAGGAAAAGGAAGAAAAGGTGTTTTGATGAGTAAATTAGTCAGATTATTTTACAGTATTTGTGAATGTGACTAATATCGTTGGAACTCATCAAGATCACTCAGTTGGTAATAAATTTTTAATCAGAATATAGAAATGTTGCCAATAGAAATGTATAAAAAGGTGTCTGGAGGAATTTCATAGAGTTCTATTTTGACGACGGGCGTATAACGAGGGTGGATTGGGGCGTTTGCGGACACTGCTGTTTATTTGGCAGGAAAAATCAGTGCAAACCAGGGCGCTGGGCGCAAAGGGGCTGGATTAAATAATGGGTGTATTATGGCCATAACATAAAATCAACCAATCAGAGTGGCACCTGTCATCGCCTTTAAGCTGGAGGGCGCCATTTGCTCCTTGCAGCTCGTTTTAAAATGGTTATTTTGGTGTGTAGATCCAAAGTGCTTTTGAGCCTGGCTCATGTATTCATGCCATCAGTTGCAGAGTTAATCACAAAGGCAATTTGTAGCCTTTAATTTTGCAGCCTTGATGTAAACTCGAAATGTCAAAACTTAAAAAAAAAAAAAAAAAATTGTAGGATGCCATATTCAATAATATATTCTAAACCTGGGCAACTGACGGAACCAGATGTGGTCCCTGGACCAGCAGTCCACTGACCCAAACTATTGTGTTGAAGGTCTGCCGTGAGCCTGTTGAATAGCAAACACAATAATACAGCTTTTATAATGATTCTTAAAGGTAATAATCAATTTGTTAAACAAATATTTGTATAAAGGCATAAAATGTTTGCAGCCTCGTATCGAGCACAAGATGTGCAGTTTTATGGTTCCCTCGTGTCTGTGTGGCTTCTCTCCGAATGCTGCAGCTTCCTAGGCCACATTCTTCAAAAAAAAAAGAATAATAATAAATTCAGTGACACTGAAGACTGCGTGAATAATTCAGCTTTTATAAATAGTAATAAGTTTAATAGATATATGCATTGACTTTTTTTTATTTTGATGCATCTTTATTTATTTAATGTAATTGGTGGACTGGTAAATATTTAACTAGAGTTGGAGAGCGTCTAGTTAAATTGTACTCGGGCCAGAGTACTTGTGTAAAAATACAGTACATCAGGTGAAGTCACATCAGCCACTACATGGAGACAAACAACCAGCATAATGTTCAGATAAAAAGACCTCATGGACACGCAGAGGCTAAAGTTAAACGATACGTTCACTTTTTCCCCAAACCCTATTCACACTAAAACATTTTTAGCTACCAAACCTCTGAGCGCTCTACTCACCTTTGACAACTGCTCCGTTTGCGAAAAAAATCCTTTTTTAAAATTTTTTAAAATTACTTGAGCGAAGAATGAATGAGAGTGAACAGAGACATCGTCGTAGGTGATGGAGCGCCCAGATTGCTAACAGTGTAGAAATCGCAGCATACTTTGTAATCGTCTCCAATTTAGTGGCACCACAATGTGTGAAGAGATGCAGCGAGCGAGGTGCATTTTTTCCCCCTAGTATACCGTTTTATATCAACACTGAATCGGTCTCAGACGTTAGCTCTGGTCAGTTTGCTTACCGCGGAAGTCACACATGGATCTTGTATTGGGAGACTTTTTTTTCTTTTACTTGATTAATAGCATATTGAACACAGTATTGCAAACAGTAAAATAAAATAAAAATCAGGTAATATAAATAAAACGGGTGCAATATAAAATACTTTGTGTGCCTCTCTGGTAAACTAGCTAAGGCAGATCTGACACTGCTATGTTTACGACTAGCCAAACCAGCTACCATGTAGTTTTTTATTTTAAGACTTTATTGAACTATGAAGAGGTTCCCGGTTCAAGGCCACCCCTGCCCATTCTCCATGTACTGTAGAGTTGCGTCAGGAAGAGCATCCGGCGTAAAGCTTGTGCCAAATCAACATGCAGATCTATATCGGATATGCTGTGGCGACCCCGAGTTGAAATTGGGAGAAACCGAAAGAACTTTCTGTTGAACTATGAAGAACAAAGGCAGATGTTTAATCTTCAGCAGACGTTCACAGTACAAGTACCACCAGTGGGTAAATAGTCCCCAGAAAACCTATAATAATAATCACCAGAAATATATGTCGCAAGTAAGCATAAAGTGCAAGAACATGACAATAACACAATACCTGCACTATGCCAGTTTAAGATTCGGGAAAACACGGTTTGAATTAATTTTGGTCATTTTCGCTCACATGTGCGACAAAATAATGATGCAATGGTTACTGATGTGAAACGCATGTGATTGCAATGTTCAGTCAGACAACTCACGTTAAGCATCTTTATTTGAGCAACAGCACATAATTAGTGTTTGGCGTCTGGGCTCTGACCACATCACTCCTCGCAGATCAG
>OMMV01234997.1:0-19325 GCA_900302635.1 Chatrabus melanurus | reverse complement strand
ACATTTTGCAATGTTATGTAGCATTGAGCTGTTTTCACCATGATTGCAAGATCTGTGCACCGTAAAAAAAAAAAAGAAGATTTGGTGGCTTCACTTGACTCAGTCAAGTCATCTTGTTGCTGTGACTGTTATGTCAATGTAAAGTGCCAAAGTTTCAGCAGTGTAAAGTTAACACCTTACATTGACATAACTTAACTCAGCCAAAACAACATGATGACTTGATTGAATCAAGTGGAGTTGCCAAATACTTTTTTTTAATACAGTGTGAGGACTAATACAGTCCCCGGAACCCCTGTCTCCTGTCTGTGCCTGTGGTTGCATTGAAATCACCCATGACCAGGGGAGTGTCACCTCTGGGGCAGCCATCAAACACTAAGTGAAGCTAGGAGTAAAAATTGTCCCTCAATGAGGTATCACTCAATGCAGTCAGAGCATACACTGAGACAAAAGACAAGACACGTTCATTGACATCATTATCTCACACCATCGGAAGGAGCTGGACCACCACAGCAAGTGCCACTCCCTCGGTGCGCTAACCATTGTAGTGACCAGATCAAAAGTGGGTATATCGACCCACCGAGATCTGGCCACTTCCAGGTGTACGAACCTCAGACAGCTCTGCCACTACAATGCAGAGCTTTTCAAGCTCCCTCGACAGCAGTGGAAGATGGTCATCCTTGCTAAGAGAAAGGCTGTTCCAGGTGGCCACTCAGATGAACCGCCTCATGTTTGAACCTGGGTGGTGCTGTGCAGTGGATGACTCCTCAGCGGTCCAGCAGTGGCCACCTACCAGAGACATGACTTTGATGCTTTCCGGTCTTCTTTTCCAGGGATAAGGGCCCAAATGGCTTCCCACATCTCCATCATAATGCATGCTGTTCTCTGATGGAAGCTAGCAGCACAGAAATGAGACCTTTTCCGGTGCTAATCCTGTCACCAACCTCCAAAAAAAGCGTTATCTGCAGGCTGGAGGACCACCTACAGTCCTGAATGCAGTTTGATGTAGGACGTGACCAGTATGTCTTGGCTTGTGACTGCATAATTGAAATGACAGTTTTGTCTACCAACACTCTAAGTTGCTTTATACTCCAGCTACAGCGCTATAGCATGATCTGTAGTGGTGCAGTTGTTTAAAATGATTGTTTTTTTCTCATTTCCCAGGGAGCATGTGTCCTCCATATGCTTCGACACTTTCTGACAGATGATGTGTTCCAGAAAGGAATAGTACGATACCTCCGCAAGTATAGCTACAGTAATGCGAAGAACCAAGACCTGTGGGAGAGTCTGGCCAATGTAATAATAATAACTTTTTAATACTAATAAGTTTATTTGTACAAAACATTCAGATGAATATGCCAAGTTAATCAAAGGATTAATCGATGAATAATAAAATAATCAATAGATTAATTGAAAAATTAATCGATATCGGACTTTCAGATGAAAACATATCAAAACAGAGTTAAAATATCATAATAAAAATCAAGAACATAAGAACAAACTAACAGTCTCAATACCAAATATATGCACACTTTAAAACAAAATGTTTACATAAAATAAATTAAAACATGTATTAATTATTTAGAGTTTCATTTCTCTGATTGACTTTTTTTTCATCCCTAATGCTACTGTCTCTCTTCCTCACTCAACCACCACTACCACCTCTCTCTCTCTCTCCCCCATTCATTGAGCCGGGATGAGGGCCGGTCTTGAACCATGTAGATTTCCTTAACGTCCGTGTTATCAACCTTTTGCAGACAGATAATAGACCTGCCCCCAGTCAGTAAGACCTCCACCATGATAGTTGGTAACAACAGAATGGTGACTAACCCATCTTTAGATTGCGACAAAACAAATTAATTGCAGAATACAGTGCACAACACCTTTCCTAATTAGATCTACACTGTGTAAATCTGAAGTTTTGTGATGAATTGTATCATTATGTCAAAGTTAAAGTATTTCAGTCAGACAACTCATGTTAAGAAGCTTTATTTAAGCAACAGCATATACTTAGATTTTGGCGTCTGAGCTCCGAACACATCACTCCTCGCAGATCAAGCTTTGCAATATTAGGAGGTGATGATTAGGATCCAAATTATAGACCCCCGCCATCGGAGCCCACAGGTGGAAGCTGGGGTGGAGGAAGGGCAGAGCACAACCAGTGATGCACCAGTGTTGGCAGCGTATGTTTGTCAGGGGGAATGAGCTGGGGAGGTCATCTTTATATAGCCCGCCTTATTTGCAGGGTGCGATTGGTGGTTACGTAAGAGTGAAGCGTGACGAGTTGTGTACATGAACCAGCTCGAGTTGTCTGCCAGAACTAGCTCACCAGTTCGCTCCATTAAATGGGGCAGCACTGTGACTTAGTGGTTAGCACTGTTAGACACAGCAAGAAGGTCCAAAGTTTGCTTCCGACCTGGGCCTTTCTGTGTGGAGTTTGTATGTTCTCCCCATGTTTGTGTGAGTTCCCTCTGGGTGCTCCGGCTTCCTCCCACTTCCAAAAACATGCAGGTTAGGTGAATTGGTAACTATAAATTGACCATAGGTGGGAGTGTGAATGTGTTTGTCCAGGTTGAACCCTGCCTCTTGCCCACTGCCTGCTGGGATAGGCTCCTGAGAAGGGTAAAGCTGTGTGCATGTTTTTTTCCCCTTTTTTTTCCCATAGATGCCTTTTAATTTTTTGGCATTTTTCATTCTTTTTTATGTAAACATTTTTATGATAAAATACATGAAAGTAATGTTGAAAAAATATTGGTAGAAGTTATGGTTATTATTTATTGGTAAGGTAATCAAAGGATTAACCAACTAATTTGAAAATAATCAATAGATTAATTTAAAAAATCACTAGAGTATTCTATTACAAAACTATTTCTTAGTTGCAGCTCTAGAAAAGTTAACAATATTCAGGATAGACGGTACTAATTTTGATCATTAATAAGCCTAGTTAGCAACAGATCAGGCAAACAGGTTGTATGTTTAGCAAAATCTTACATTTAGTAATTAAAAAAACCTATTTGATTATACTAAAGGATCATATCCAGCGAAGGCCGAAGTATTTTATTTGTAATATCCTCTATTTAAATGTTTTTAAAGAAATCCATAAAACATCAGCTGAAAATTTTAACAGTTTACAAACTGATGGCTCTGAGTAAGCTTTGTCATGGGACCATACAGGAATCTAGGATTGTGCCTATTATTATTCATATTAATGAATTTCAAAAAAGTCAGCTGTAAACTCAACCAAGCAATCATGCCCTTCTGGATAACCTACCCCTGTCCTTGAATAATGTCACATACACTTTAAACTCTGACATTTATGTCTAGCTCTCCGATCCTCAGCAAACCAGTGCATTTGCTTAAGCTGGTGGCACCGCCTAATCTTTACAAATGCAACTGAGTCCAATAGACCATGCAGAACTGAATTAAGATGATCAGTAATCCCATCCACGGAACCTCTGGTAATCCAGCATTAAGTTCTGTGATGGCTGTGGGTGAAATATATTCACTTTTCATGGCAACAAACAAAGTTACAGGTTAATCACTGTGTACTTTGTCTTGTGATCCAGGATGAAAAGAAGTATTGCAGGTGTATGCACATGTTGGAGTCAGTCTATTACCCCTTCACAGTCATGTCCATAGATAGTTGGATAGTGACATAATTTTTGTAATTTTGCCTTTGCGCATCACCACAATGGAGTTCAAATGAGCCAATCAAGATGTACTTGCACGTAGTGTAGACTGTTCGTTTTAATTCAAGGAGTTTAATTTTAAAAAATCCCATTAACCATTTACGAATTACGGTCATTTGTATACATAGTGCCACCATTTTCAGAACACATAAGTAATTGGACAGACTAAATAAAAGGATTATTTTGAACACAAATCATCACTGTTATAGGCAGTTTTCTTTAGGCAAGTCAGAGGATGGATAAATGAACATTTCCAAATCACTGAATATGTCTTGGACTTCATTTACGTTACTAAGTACAACGCCTATGCGCTTTGCGTTCTACTTTGTACTATGATTTCACACCGTGAAAATCGCACTGTGAGGTTGGACATGCCCCAAATGCACTTGTGTTACATAAAGTAGATCAGCAGGATACCAGATCATCCGAATAGGGCACGTATTGTTTGATAAAATGGAATATGTGTAGTTGGAGAAAATTGAGTCTAAAGTAACATAAGAGGCAGGACTGTAATTTGTAGTAAATGACAGAAAGCTTGACACATCACTGATTTAATACATTTTCATTTTGATCCTCAGACTTGTTCAGAGGAAGACTTCATCTCAGGAAATCACTGCTACAGCAACAGCCAGAGGTTCAAGAATGCGGTGAATACACATACAATCTTATCTTTGCAGCTTGCACCGCATAGATTTTGTACATGAATATTACAACACCAAATCAGAAAAAGTTGGGACGATATGGAAAATGTGACTGTTTGAACCCAAGATATTTCATGTTTTATGTGGTCAACTTCATTTCATTTGTTAATATACATCCATTCCTGCATTTAAGGCCTTCAATACATTCCAAAAAAGTTGGGACGGGGACAATTGATTCTAAATATAAGGATTAAATCATCACTTTTACAGCCAGTTTTCTTTAGACAAGTTAGGGGATGAAAACATGAACATTTCCAAGTCACTGATCATGTCTTGGATTTCATTTAAGTTTGTATCTCATTGAGAGATGACTCTTTGGCGACTGTGACAACTGAATTGTTAGACGACTGCTTGACGAATTTGGCCAAGTTTTTGGTGAACCGGGTGACTGATTTCAGACTGGTTTACCACTCTTGACGTATGCGCGTGGGTGCGACTCCCGCTGTATTTCTATTTCTCTTTTCTTTTCTCTCTCTCTCTCTCTATTGCGTGCGCTGGCAGCAACAACCGAACTTGCAGGCAGACACACAAATCACTAAATTTGAAATAAATATAAATATTCCAATGTCATCACAGTTAATAAAGGGCTGTGCAGTGCGCCTTAAAAAAATTTATTTTTAGGAAACGACTGAAACAGACCGGGGGGCGACTTTGTTGCGGCCTATTGAAGACTCCTTGGTGAGTAAAAAGACTAGTTAGAGAATAGTTAGAGATAAGTTAGCGAAAATAAGTAGTCGTTCATTCACTACCAGGGTTTTCAACATGTTGAAAATCCGCAGGTGAATGAAATCGAAGTGAACAACTAATTAGCGAACGGGGATACTGATTCAGACTGCTTAGAGAATAATTTCAGACTAAATTGAGACCAAGAGCCGAATTAGACGAATGGCCATTCGTCTCACTTGCCAATCGGTCACAAGCCCAGTGAGATGCGGGCTTTACGTCAATCATTAAGAAATACAAATAGTATGGTACTGTATCGTAAATCTGTGTCACGTAGGTAATTCTCAAAAATTGAGTGACCATGCTAGAAGGAGACTAGTGAGGGAAGCCCCCAAGACACCATGACAGCTCTGAAAGAATTATAGGCATCTGTGGCTGTGGTTGAAGAAACTGTGCATGGTGAAACTTTTATCTGTTGCATCACCAGTTATACAACTTCATGATGAAGTGGTATACAGGAGGATTTTCTTCAAAAGAACATGCAAAATTTCAGGTGCAGTTTGCCAGAAGGTACATGGGAAAGCCGAGCCTAGATTTGAAATGTTTTCCTGTTTTACAATCCTTCTCGACTCCACCCCAACATGAAGCTGTGAATGGGGATGCAACAGGCAAATGTTGCACCATTCCCTTTTGTTCTTGTTGTTGTTTTGCATTTTCCATACCATCCCAACTTTTTCTGATTTGGGGTTGTACAACCCTTGTGGGATGGTGTAGTTGCATGATTTAATCTCTGAATGGCTCCTTCAGTACCTGTTTGCAGGAGAACATCTGGACTTGACATCCATGATGAACACTTGGATTCTGCAGAAGGGTATTCCTTTGATAACTGTAACCAGGAGGGGGACTCATCTCCTGCTTAGACAGGATCGGTTCCTGAGGACAGTCATGCCTTCTGACCCTCTTTGGTCCAAATTGCAACAAGGGTGAGCATGTACGCATTTGTAAACTTTATTTTAAAAATTCTGAACTTGTGAACTTTTCAAAAAGTAGTTTTATATGAACAATCTAATCTTCGATCTTCTGCCAAAGTACATGTAAATTGTACCACAGCTGTTCATAATTTCGATAAGCCATCCTGCAAGTGGCAGACACGTCTATGTGATAACACACACACACACACACCAAGGTATCTATCTATCTATCTATCTATCTATCTGTCTATCTATCTATCTATCTATCTATCTATCTATCAAATTAAAAAGTTGTGGAAGAATGCAAAACTTTAATAAATCTGGTTTGTACCATAATTTTACACAAAATTTCTTCCTCTTCACGGCTGGCAGACGAACAGTTTTCTCAGTGAGTTTGGACTTTAAACATGATTGAAATGAAAATGTTAACTGCTGATAATGCATCATACAGATGTGTAACAGTCCCTGTTTTGAGAGGAAAATGCATTACAAACACTAACCGCACACTCTAACCTTAACAAACAAAAATTTCATTCAATCCATCTTTGTCACAGCACACAACAGCAAATTTCCAATTTAAGACAGACTGAACAGTCCTTAAATAGTGATGCGGGTGGTTTCTGTATTTCCATTCATTCAGAAATTTGCGTGTGAGGTCCATCTCAACGGCCAGCTGAAACAGCTGCATCTACGTGCAGAGCCATGCACTGTGGGCAGTGAACAATCTTCACTCATAACAAATGCAACGTCCAGAGTTATGTCTCTTTTGCCACCTGATTTTGCATGCATGCATCCACACGCTCTGCCCACACAGATCTGTTTCCAGCCAGAAAACTTCCCACATCTGAGTGCGCACTATGAAGGGCGATGCTGCAAGCACTTGGTGCAGTGGTGCCTTCACTGGCAGGTGCCACTCTGATTGGTTAAATTTATGTTATACCCACAACATGCACTTGGCTCATGAAGAGGATAAATCCAACACTTTTGCGCCCAGGGATCAGTCTATGTGCCCTCTAGATAGCGAAATTGACTTGGACACACCCCAAATTCACCTGCACCATGTGTTATGCATCCACCTACAAGCTAGAGCCTCTAATCGTTATTTTGCCTTTATCTGCTACGTATATTCAGACTGATATCACGTGTTTTCATGTCATAGTCTTCAATATGGATTTGTGCTGAGCAACACATATATCAGAAAAAAACATGTTCCAAAGCATGAAATATAAATCAGGTTATTTTATGTTTCTTTTACATCCTGGTGTCTATTCTGACCCCAACCATAAGGCTAACCACCCAAGTTTTGAACCACAGACTTTCTTGTTGTGGCACAGGTGCACTACCAGTGCTGTCGCTGGTAGCAAAGACAGGTTTACAAATAAGCATATGTTACCGAAACAATATACGTAATATTGTGCAGGTAACAACATTTATCTTTGTTGTCCAGAGCAGCACAGTAACACACTGATATTCCACCTGCCTTGCACCAAAGTCCCCAGTTCAAAGCCACCTGTGCACCACTTTGGGTTTTTGTGTGTGTGCTTTTTCCCCCTGAATTATGTGTTGTTCTGCACAAATCCATAGATCAGTCATTCTTGTCTATGACAGTGTTGTTATATTTCAGGTTTGCCATGCATGAAAACTTTTAACATTAACTTGACCTTGCATTTTTAAAAATAACACAATCTCTCTTTTGTAGTTACCTTTGGCACGTTCCTGTGACATATAAGACAAATGCGTCCAACACCGTCAACCAGCACCTGATGACAACGCAGACTGGTCAGATGGAAGACAGAATATGTTAAATACAATTCCTACATATTATTGCTCTGCCTTCACATTCTGTGTTATTCTATCTCTTATGGTTTATTTGCTATTTAGACAGCGTATATATTGGAGAAGACGCTGGCTGGGTGAAGGTGAACACGGACATGGCAGGCTATTATGTGGTTCATTATGAGGATGGTGGTTGGGATGAGATGGCAAAGTTATTGAGGGAAAACCATACGGCTCTGAGCTACAAAGACCGGACTCACTTGATACACAACGCCTTTCAGTTGGTCACGTAAGGACATATGTGTGTGTCCATGTTCTGTATGAGAGAGTAAGACTTTTTTGTCCGTATGTCTGATTGTAGTTACATACAGTATTAAAAGTTGTTGCTTTACATGATTTTCACCTAACCTTTCAAATGTTCATGTCTATGAAGGTCAGGTCACTTATCACTCAGTAAAGCTCTAGATCTGATTGGTTATCTGCGACTGGAGACACACACAGTGCCTCTACTCAAAGGGCTGGGCTATTTAGAGGACTTTTACCGGCTGGTGGAGAAGAGGAATGACCGTGCTCTAACCCGCAACTTAGGGGTAAGCGGACGAGAGTACACAGTTTGCATGGTACTTTGACCAATTTCAGTTTCATTGAGGGTGAAGAACTGAAGCCAAAAGTTTTTACTGATCATTTGCAGCTGCATGTGGTTGACATTTTCATATTAAACATCCTCAAAGCCCTACAATTATATATATACACATATATATGCACGAGGGTATTTCAAAAAGTTCTCGGCCTCACCTGGAAACAAAAGTATCTGAAGGCTCAAGATGTGACTTTCTTCCGCGAAGGGATAGCGAAGCTTGAACATTGGTGGACCAACTGTATTGAAGTTAAGGGAAACTATGTTGAAAACTAGTAGAAGAACAATCTTTCTCCTGAGACGTTTTCTGGGTGAGGGTGAGAACTTTTTGAAGTACCCTCGTATATCTGTGTTTGCAGAAATTCTCCTGGAGTGAGAAAAATTTAGGCCTGAATGAGCTCATTATAAATTATTTGACATACGATAGACACGACCAACAATCTGAACTAAGCTCTATGTGACATGCTAATACAGTTTTGAGAAAGTTTCGGAGAGATCCCCTTTGCCAAATGACGACACATTGTGGCAAGTATCAGCTCCTTTCCTTTTAAAGCAACAGGCACTGTAACAGGTTGTTTCTTAGAAAGTTGACTTTTTTAATGACATGCAAAAGTGAGTCTTTGAAATCAGAGAAGTGCTTTAATTTGTAAGGGAAATAGTGACCAAAAGGTCAGACAAGCGACCTCCTGAAAGGACGGTCGTAGATTCAATGCCTGGATGGCCAAATGGCGAGGAAAATGAATGAATAGCACTTGTCTCACCACCACGCGGATGCCCTTGAGCAAAGTCCTTAATCCCCCTCTGTGGTTGAGTGCTTTGCATGGCAGCTCCTGATATCAGTATGAGAATGGCTAAGGCATCAATGTAAAGCTCTTTGCATGTCATCACTGATAGAAAAACTGAGTAGAAATGCAATCCATGGCCTTTTTTTGCCGACACAAACAAGCAATAGATCCATCCATCTTCTATACCCGCTTACTCCAATTAAGGGTCACGGGGGGTGCTGGAGCCTATCCCAGCGGTCATTGGGCAAGAGGCGGGGTACACCCTGGACAGGTCGCCAGTCCATCGCAGGGCCACATATAGACAAACACAGCCACGTTCTCACTCACACCCACAGTCAATTTAGAGTCACCAATCCACCTAACATGCATGTCTTTGGAAGTGGGAGGAAGCCGGAGTACCCGGAGGAAACCCACGCAGACACGGGGAGAACATGCAAAAACTAGTCATCTGCACCAAACACCATTCTAAATCAAAGCCAGTTTTACTTGACAACCAACATGTTGAAAGTTATCTTTGTAGGTTTCTTTGTTGCTGTCTGAGCTTCTCTATGTGCTTTGGTGCAGATATACATTCTGCGGTTTTTCCGTGGTGTCATTGACCAGCAGACGTGGAGCGACGAAGGTTCTGTTTCCGAGCGGCAGCTGAGATCAGAGGTCCTCTCACTGGCTTGTCACTTGGACGACCCTCCCTGTCTGGAGCGAGCGCGCCAGAACTTCAGGGACTGGCTTCAGTCCAATGGAACACTCAAGTCTGTCAAAATGACTTCTGAACATATAAACGCAGATATAATTCACACTTATCCCTGTGCTAAACTGGACCATGCAATTTGAAGTCTAAAACCTTAACACTGGTGCATCTATACTGCAGCCTTCCCACTGATGTGGCAGAGACGGTGTATTCAGCCGGAGCTCAGGACGACCACAGCTGGGCTTCGCTCTTTCACGCTTACAATGTGTCCCTCTCCGAAGCACAAAAATTCACAATCCTTTCTGCTTTGGCTACCAGCAGAGATGCCAACAAACTACAAAAGTAGAGTATATGCTCCCCCATCTACATTTTGCATAGCAGTTAATGCTGCCATCATGTGGCAAAAATGATGTGACGTTCAAGTACTGTTGCTAACAAACACAATACCTTATATTCATGATTATTATATTTTAATATTTTAAAAGTGAAGGTCAGATTACATGAGTGTGTTGGAAAAACCTAGTAAGTCAATTTTTTTTTCAAAATTGAGTTCAGACCATTTTTAGACTTACTAAAAAATATGAACCCTCTCATTAAATCTCCTCAATATAAGAACAAATAGCCACAAAACAATTATTTTCATACTGTAGTTGCTTAGTCCTGGTAGTATGTTGTTGTTGTTGTTTTTTTTTTGCTATTTTCTCAACTTTACTGCTTTCATACTTACTAGGTTTTTCCAAAATGCTCAAGATAATCTGGCAGATGACTTGACTTTAACCCAGCAAGTTCTAGAGTATTTTTCTGGTTATGTTGTAGACTACTGGAGTTGGGTCTAGAAGGAAAGGTGATTCGATTGCAAGACCTATCAGCTGTCGTCATGATGATCGCCAGGAACCCGGCGGGACATCACCTAGCTTGGAATTTTGTCAAAAAGCACTGGGACACACTGGTTCAAAAGTTAGTGCAAGATAACACAGCAATTTTGGATTCTCTTAAATAGGTTTCTTGACTTTACTGTTTAATGCTATAAACACGCTGCTTTTATAGTCAAGTCAAGTCAAGTCATATTTATTTATATAGCACAATTTACAGACGGCTGAGCCGCACCATACACTATACACTATACACTTTACACTATACACTTTATACACTATACACTTTATACACTTTTGTCACATTTCAATATCTTACCAATACTTCGTAAACACTGTTTTTACTCAAGCTCATCTTCTGAGGTGGATCCAATGACTGTCTTTCTGCTCTGCAGGTTCCAGTTGGGTTCGCCTTGTATTCGCCACATTCTTATTGGCACTACAGGCCAGTTTTCATCTCCAGAGGAGCTCACTGAAGTAATACACTTTTATATGCCCAACTACAGTGTATCCCATAAGGCATTTTGGAGAACCACTAATTTATTGACATTCAGCATTGGCTAAATGTCAATAAATTAGTGGTTCTGTTTGCCAAATAGACTCTGCAAGAGTATGTCTGGTCCCACTCTAAATAGTGTTAAATAAATTCTATCATAGTGTTAAATCAGCTCTATCAGAGTATAAATAAATTCTGTTAGAGTTGATCAACTTGATTTGACACTATGATAGAGTTTATTTAACACTGTTTGGAGTGGGAGCAAATGTACTCACTGAAGAGTCTATTCTAATCTGCAAAATTTACTGCGTTGCTTATTTGCCAAATGTAGGTTTGATAAGTTTGTAACCTTTAAGCCTAGAAGTACATTATTTGACCTAAAAAAATGCACGTCTAAGAATTTATGTCATGTTGTACTGGACTTACAAGGCTCATATGATGATTTGCATTTTTACGTTTATAAAATATTTATATATCCCGTATTGTGTTATAACCATGTGATATGAAGTGAAAGAGGAAATATCTGGGAATTTAAATTTACTTGGTCACAAATTCTTCAACATACTTTCCTCTTGTATACATGTGTGTTTGTTCCACAGGTGCAGATCTTCTTTGAGTCCATAAAAGAACAAGCGTCTCAGCTGTCAATCACTCAGATGGCTCTGGACAACGTGCACAAAAATGTTCGCTGGGTGCAAAGGAACTTAGGAAGTCTGAGAAACTGGATGAATGAACAAATTAGTTGAACGCTAGAAAAAGAGGTTTAGATTTAATTGTGTGTTTTTATTTTGAAATTGTAATGAGTATAGCTAGGGATATCCTGATTGTTTTTGTTTTTTTTGTTCTTTCTGGCCCCCAATCCAGTCTGAGTCCTTTCATATTGAGAACTGGCTGATATCAAGTCTGATTCCAATATTTTATATATTTTAAGTATTTCCTTCTCTGATTTAATAACATTCCACAGCATACACACATTATTTAAGATCACATTACAACTATTTAAATATGTCTCACTGCTGATCATTTTTTTAATGTAACAGCAGAAAGACAAGCTGTTTATGACTGCTGAAAGGTCTAACGGAAACAGACAAATAATCCAACATATTCTCATGACGTGTTTCGTATGATATACGAAAAGTAAAGCGCAACATTTCATGCATATTTCTACACATTTCCGTGTACATTTGTGCATTCACGTGCATTTTGCATGTAATATTCAGCAACATGCATTAGCATTTTGTTTAGGGTTAGAATAACATTTATAATAAGTAAAAGATGAATTTCCGCCTTTTTTGGGGGGCGTCCAATCCGCTACCATTATCTTGTTTTTGGTGATGTCATTGACGCCTGCTGGCTGACGAATACATGGGATATGTACACATTTTTGTGCATTATTTTTCATACAGTATACTACACATGTTTTTTGAGGATAACCTGAGCAATCAGCAGCAGACTGGGGTGCACAAAGGTAATACAGATACCTCAAATAATTTCCAGTTTAAGCCACAATGCAATACCGGGATAGAGGCTGTACAATCCATCCCTATGCACTGCATCACAATTTAGTTGGTTTAACTATTACTGTTCTTAAACATATTTTTATTTTCAGAAGAGTTAAATTTGATTGAATAATAAAAATGAACTGGTGGAATAGGCAGCTGTATAGTGGTAGTGTGTGCTTTATGTGGACCACTTATTGTGAATTGTATGTGTGTGCGAACAAAATGGGAAGTAATTCTATTCAAAAGTGGGATATGGATGCTGTGATAACAGTAATTTGAGTAATTGTACGTCTTGGTGCCTTTGGGTGCGCAGGGATAACTGAAACACTAACTATGCTGCCTTTACGTGGATAAATGTGTTTACTCTGTAATCATGTTATTATCCATTTCTTGTAAGGTGTGTGAAACATGGCCACCAGGATACGCTTTGAAATGTGTTCAGGTAAATGTTATCATAAAATGAGGTCTACACACGTAAAGGTCAGAGGTTGTGGTTAATGTGAGGGTTGGCCTTTAGTAGATTGAAGTTAAAGCAATTTCTTCATAAGTATAGCAAATGGATGTGTGGGATTATGTTGGGATGTACAGTATTTCCTGTAGAGATGAGATTTTGCACAGGACTTTATTTAGGCCCTGATTTGATTGGACAATTGTAAACCGTGATTTAAACCACGGTGAAACATTGACTCCTCCCCTCACACCTCCAACACAGACGTTGATTGAATAGCTTCCCTCATATGGGACACTTGTTTAAACTCCAACTTCAGGAGATGGATCATTTGGTCATCTGAAATGCAAACACGTCAGACTGACAAAGATAGCCTGTATTTGGTCTGTGAAGTCCTGATGATACAGTTGATCCCGAAGTTGCAGCGTGTATGTTGGGTAATGATGGTGGTTTTGATTGTGTACGTTCAGCTGGGTCAATGTGAAGCTTTCGTTGGAATCGTGTGAAACCAACAAGCTTTTTATACCCTTACTTGTACCATATTGTCAATAAAATGACACCGATACATTTGTAAAAATCCTTTCTGTCTACCTATAAATGCATTCTGTCAGTCTCTATACATTATTTAGCAAAGATTTAGCTTTCAGTTATGCCTGTCTGTCTGTGGATGGAAAAAGATCAATGAATCTATACTGTCAAAGGATGTGGAAAAGGGAAAGACGGTGATATTCCCTCCAGGCCTCAGCCGACCAGAGAGAACACGGGTGATGCAAGTTAATTATTAGTCCACTGAGAGTAAAGTGACAAAGGAGGCAAAATTAGAAGTAATTAAAGTGAATCTTCTTGAGAGCAAAAGCAAAAGAGAGCTTCAGTAAGAAAGTGGGTAATAAAGTTTGATTATTACATGATTGAAAAATAAAGTTAATAGTGTATGATGGAACAAAAATCAGATGTTAAGTTGTTGCCTGATTACAATCTGCCATGAAATGTACTGGTATTGAATTGTTTTCTTAAATTTGTTCAAAGGTTCGTGTTCATGAAATGAAATCAGTTAGGGTACATTTATGTGACGACAAAAGATTAATGTTAACATGCACATGTTGTAATATATATTGTCATTTCCTTGCTCAAAAGGGGAACTGAAACGAATGTTAAAGGATTTGTTTAGACAGTGTTGCCACATTGCAATGGTCCAATGAGAATATACAGTAACTTAGAGAAAATACATCATGAGACTGATCTAATCATTTAAGGCACAATCGCTCTATAACATTTACCTCAGCGTTTGTTGAACGCAGGGCAAATTTGAGAAAATTGGCCAAACGTCAACAAAAATCACGTTAGCGGAGTTTGGTAGCAAACTTCTAACACAGCTCAGCATTCCATAACGTGGTGCTAATAGAGACCAGCGGAGGCGGGCGTTAGCCAGCGCGCCGTTAGAACAAGCGGGTCTTTTGCCAATGTGGCAACGTGCGGGAGAGGGGGTCGATACACCACTGTCCAGTGATTCTGAGTAGGCAGGCCGAAGCAGCACCCAAACGTTAGCCAGCATAGACGATCACACCAGTAACTTAGGCTAGCGGAGGGAACTTGATTGTAGCGGAGATTAACTTTCTCTAACGGCCTCCATCCTAGCCAAAGGTACGTTGGCAAACGGCGAGAAATTTTAAGCATGTTGAAAATTTTTGGACGTGGTCGACAGTCATCAACGTCGACCGGCGGAGGCCAGCGGACACCGACGTTTGCAAGTACGTTCATCTACGTTGGCCCAAATGTCTAGGTGAGATTGCGCCTTTAAGGATATATAAATTGGGGATTAAAATTAATTAGGTGTTTTTTTTAACCATTGGCCAAAACTCCAAAAATTCTCTCATATTTGTTGTAACCTGTCCAGTAGAAATACTGTAAAAACTAAAGTAGACAGAAGAAAAGGGAGGAGGCCGGTTCCTGGACAACTTTTTGTCACCCTGAGGACGCGACCATGGGAGAAGACGCCTCCTTACTGTAAAAATGAAATACTATATTTATTTAAATGTAGTGATGTCAACGGATCCCAGGAAACTTGATTGTTTACATGGGAAACATGATATACAATAAACTGAAACAATTTGTTATAATTTGCTTTTCCATTTGAACAACCAAATTTTGTGGAACCGGTTGACATAAATACATTTAAGTAAATATCGCATTTTATTTCTTGGAGTGCTTCTGAGAAGACTCATCATACATAAACTGAACATATGTTCTGTTATGTTTCCGGAGATGTTGCTTCTCATACAGGCGGCTGACTTGCCATTCCAGTCTTTCAGGTTGTCTGGAGTGGCAAGATCGTGATCAACGTGATCCGCCTTTGTGAGAAGCAACCTCTCTGATACTCCACCTGATGTCTTGGCAACCTGACAACCAACCTGTCAAGGAAAGCAAAGTTAATAACTAAGTAAATAAAAGTAAAGTAAATAAGTTGTAGGTCATGGTTGTGATGGTGAAATGGGGCTTTCCAGGCAAATATTGTGCAAAGCATTCAATATACAAAGCTTTATCTAACAACTTATTTTAATGGGTTCCACAAACCCTGACAAATATTATGGAATCACCATACTTAAAAGATGTTTAACCAGCTTTTTTTTTAAATTTTGTAGCAAAGCAAACAAATCATAGATATGACAAAATCTTTGTTCAATAGCTGAACATTCTGGCTCCATGAAACACTCCAAAACAATCAAATGGAATCATTTCAATTAATGGTCTTTTTTTTTCAGATCAAGTGGAGGAAAAAATGGAATCATGTTATAATTTGTATTTCTAAAACAGATAATGGTACAAGCCTAAAACGTCTAAAAATAGAGCCCAGGTTGAAAAACCTGGAGTTCCCCTTTAACAGGAAACATGGCCCCAACAAGAGAGCTGCCAATTGAAGTAATGAAGAAGATTATACAGTATGCCTTACTGCACAACAAATGAAAAACGTATGGCTTGAAACGGGATTCACGGTTTGTGAAAGAATTGTAAGAAATCATCTGAATAAAATATGATTTGCATAAAGTAAGGCCAACCAAAAACCAGCACTAACACCTAAACAGAATAAAGCAAGATTACAGTGGAATAAAGAGAAGCAATCACGGTGTGTGGATGAAAGCGATAATCGGTAATGAAACGCTAATCTGCATCAGCCAGGGAGCTGATGCTGGAACTTGTGTTTGGTGCCATTCTAATCTGTCAACTGCTGTTTGAGAAAGCTGGAACCATGAACAAAGTCCTCAAACAATTGATTCCACCATAATTGCCTGAGAAGGAGCAAGAAAGTATTCATTGTAATTTTTTTTTTTTGGTTGATGATTCCATAATTTGTTCCTCAACATTGAACGATTCCACAAATTTCTTCTTAACTTGAAATGGAAAGAAATAATTACAGTTAAAAAAATTTTTTTTTTATTTAAGGTTCACAAAGCCAGAATGTTCAGCTACTAGTAGTTAATAGTTTTGTGTCATATTTGCTATGAAGCAACATAACTAGATGAACATCCCCTATGTGTGGTGAGCCCATAATTTTTGACAGGGGTCATACAACTGACAAGCATCTTTTAATGCAATGGGAGTGGTCAGATCACCACCTCACATTTTATTGGATTGAATAATGTATACAAAAATATTTTGTTATTCATAAGAAAACAGAATGGAATCTGACACAAATCTAATCCCTTAGTGTTGGTTTGGCGCCGCGTGGCCCCGCCCTCCGGCGCTAACAGCCAATAGGATAACAGCGTTCTAATACGGTGGAGGCTGTCAACAACTGTTCGGACAGAGGAAGGAAAGTGTCATTCGTTTGCTCGCAGTTCGCTGATTAATGTTAAGCGTAAAGTTTTTCCAAATCCTACGGTTTTTATGTTGAAGACTCCAGTGATTATCGGCGATAAAATGATGGAAATCAGTCACCGTTAGCTAATTGTGTGTTACATGTCAGAAGTTGGCTAGTCTAAAGCTAGCTCTCTCGCAGCTAACGTCATTTCAGTCAGAATATAGATTTGTATTTATTTTTGAACGCCCGGTAGCTTCCGGTGGGCTGTGACCAGCTGTATAACATTACGGCTGTCAGGTTTTTTTTTTGTTTGTTTGGTTTTTTTTTTTGGACACGAAGACATTTGTGTGATATCGCAGCATGGATCCGTTTGACAGTAACAGCACAGGTAAGGACTCAGTGACAGCAGGCTAACGACAGCAGGCCAGCTAATAACTAATGAATAGTTAGCTCCGAGATACTGACGTCCACCCGAGGACAAATGTCGGCTTTTGAAGAGCCCGAATTAAAGTACGGGGGCTTACTTGTCTTCTGAGTGATTGATTTTGTGTTTTTGAGGAGTTGTCGTTTTCAGGAGCTATTTTGTGCTCATTTCATTTTGTTGTGGATTCTGTCTTTGGCATGTTGACATCTTTTGTACAATTCAGAACTGGCATTTTTGGTAAATGATAGTTACACTGGAACAGAATAATTTAAAGCCACTGGCATTTTCCAACAGTGTGAATGATTTTGCTGTCTTGTAAGATGTAATATGCTGCTCATGGTTGCCATATTGAAACGATTTCTTTTTGGATCCCCCTGTTTTTTTTTGCTCTGGTTACCATGGTTACCGTGTTGAACTTGGCACAAGTTTTACACCGGATGACCTTCCTGAAGCAAGATGCACATGGAGAATGGGGCAGGGGCGCACCTGAACTGGGGACTAGAGCCCGACTGATGTGTTTTTTTGGGGGGGGGCCGATACAATATATAGATGTTGGGGAGTAAAAGAATTCCCCATACCGATATATCTGCAGATATATGAAAGTGCTCATTTCTCACAAATTTTTCCAAAATATGACAAAAAAATCCCAACAGATTTATGCAGAAATACAGCCGTCTGGGATTGTATTCCGTCATCTTGGATTATTTTGTTCGAGTGCCATCAATCAGATTCGCAGTCACTGTGTTGCTTCCCTCAGCATTTGCATAAAATAAGCGACTTGCGCATCGCCACTCGCGCGGTGCATTGGGGGATCTGGGCTACCGGTCAGCAGCTCACAGTAGCGGAAAACAGTCTGGATTACTATGATTATATCAGTTTAACCTTTAGAAAGCTGACGAATTGAAGCTTTTTTGCAGTCGTCGTGGACTGCCTGTGACATCCAGGACTGCGTCCGGCAGTAAAGACGAACTGATCGCTCTCACATACGCCGCGTCGGTCCACAATGTGTGTTTTGACGGACGAGCAGGAGAGAGAAGTTATCAAAAACTGCGACGTCTTTAAGAAAACAACGGCACTGCTGATCATGTTGGAGGCGAGCAAATTTCCGACTTTTTGAAGACGACAGACTGATGGCTGGACAAAGACCAGGGACTAAAAATGTGTCCACCGTGCACGTCAGCTGACACTAAACAGATGAGAAATCATTTCTACATCAGCTTCACAACGATACAAGGAAGGCAAATTGAAATGGAAACTCATTTTTTAAAACATTATAAACCTCATGAGTTTATGCTGTGACAAACCGAAGCCGGGCGAGATTACAGTGATGAAAAATTTTAAATCTATTCTGCATAATAACTATGGAATAATTCATCACTGCTTCAAAAATGCTGACACACTAAATATCTGCAAGAAACGTGCATTTGTTTGTCCATCTTTTACGTCCGTGTGGGTCTTTGTTCGTGGAATCAAAACAAACAGAGCATTAATCCATATTTCTTCTCCTCGTTTTTTCCGGGCAATCATGTGTTTTCTCTGCCACGTTTTAGATTATATAGCTGCCGTTAGTGCCGTCGTATATAACAACGTGCACACCAGTCATTGTTATACGTCTCTTAGAAGTCTCTGAAATCCTTTAACCGCTGAACATGCTTTAAAGTTCACAGTCTGCTGCTGGTAGTATGGTAGCCCAAGTAGTTCACTTGGAAAATCCCGCGCATGCGCAGATGCATTTTGCAAGTCGCTTATAGACTTCAAGTCGATTTTGGCCCCACCTATCCATCGGCATAGCGACCACTTGTCTCTTGTCACTGGAAAGTGCCCACTCTGATTGAAAATGAATGGCAGCTGGTTGCTTTTCCTCTGTCTCTTGTAGTGAA